>PVKE010035910.1:0-16636 GCA_004027555.1 Craseonycteris thonglongyai
AGCCTCGGAAGTGGGGGGTAGTCTTATACAGCGAATATAGGCCTAAACCTATGTTTTAACTGTAAAATTAGGGGGTCGTCTTATACGCCCGGTCGTCTTATACGCCGGAAAATATGGTACTACTACTACTACTGCTACTACTAGTAGTAGTACTACTGCTACTACTACTGCTGCTGCTACTACTACTGCTACTACTACTGCTACTGCTACTGCTGCTACTACTACTGCTGCTGCTACTACTGCTACTGCTACTACTACTACTGCTACTGCTACTACTACTACTGATGCTACTACTACTGCTACTGCTACTACTACTGCTGCTGCTACTACTACTGCTACTGCTACTACTACTACTACTGCTGCTGCTGCTGCTGCTGCTGCTACTGCTACTGCTACTAATGCTACTGCTACTACTACTACTACTGCTGCTGCTATTGCTGCTACTACTACTGCTACTACTACTACTACTGCTACTACTACTACTGATATTTTCTATAGCACATACTATATGCCAGACTCATTATATTAGATACCGTATTTTCCGGCGTATAAGACGACCGGGCGTATAAGACGACCCCCTAATTTTACAGTTAAAACATAGGTTTAGGCCTATATTCACTGTATAAGACTACAGCCTTGGAAGTGGGGGGTAGTCTTATACAGCGAATATGGGTCTAAACCTATGTTTTAACTGTAAAATTAGGGGGTCGTCTTATACGCCCGGTTGTCTTATACGCCGGAAAATACGGTATTTAATCTTTATAATAATGGTATGAAGAAGTGCAATTATTAGCTTCATTTGACAGGTAGAAAAACTAAGGCACAGAGGGGTTGAGTAACCTGCTCAAGATCACACAGTTTAGAAGTTACTGATATGAAACTGGAATTAGATAGAGCTCTTGACCACTGTTTTCATGGATGGTTTCCTGGCATACAAAGTTTATTGAGAGGCTGAAGGCAGCATAGGAAACACGAGGTCAACATACCTGAACACCACCCTAAACGAACGCAAGATAATTCTGGTTAATCTAAACCAGTTTATGATATAAAACTTACATACACCAACATCACAGTTGTGACAGGGCTATAGATATATGAGGTGGGACTGAATGGCGGTGTAACTGGCAACTCTGAAGCCATACACACCTGGATTGAGGTTTCAACCCTACCACTCAGAACCCCAGTTGAAGTTAAGTCATTTACTGGCCTTAGTTTCCTCATCTATAAAGTGGGCAATCTCTAAATCAAAGGACTACAGAAAGTGCATTACCAAAAGGGAGCAACATACTAGCTGACATACAAGCCTGTTGGATGCAGATTTTATTTTTAAAGATTTATTTTATTGTTTTTGACAGAGAAACAGATAGAGAGACAGAGAGAGAGACAGAGAGAAGGGGGAGGGCCCAGAGTAGTCTTCACAGTTGTACTGTCATCAGTTTTCGATAGCGTTTCACTCCACAGGTGGACACAGGGAAGGAACCGGAAGGGGGCCTCCCATATGGGAGGCACGCCCCCTACTCCTGAGCTGGGGCCTCCTACATGGGAAACACGCCTGGGGTGGGAGCCAAACCGGGAGACTCCCACATGGGACGCTAGACCCGGAGAGAACTGAACTGGGGAAACACCCCAGTTCAGCATATGGGTCTGCACAAGCTGGGACAGGGATAGGATCCTCGGACCCCGGGGCTGCAAAATGGGCACTCAACCTGTTGAGCCATCCTGGCATCCCCCTGGATGCGGATTTTATGCACAGTAAGTATACTGTATATTGGCTGACATTGACCTCTTAGTGAGCATCATGCTAAGCACTTAATCTGCTGTTCATATTCAGGAAATGGTGATCATCATTATTCAAAATAGCAAAGTATACATATAAACTATGCTTGTTACCTGCTACCAGATTTTTAAAAATCTAAAGGAGCTATATTTGGGGACTTCTAAAATTTCCCCCCTTTCGAGGAATCTGTGGAAGATCGATGGAAAGTGGAAAGCGCAATGTTGAGCTAAAACACCCAAGTACCGTAAATGAGTGCTCTGGAAAATGCTCCTACCCGAGCTTATACTGTCTTCAACTTGAGGTCTTTTGAAAGCAATATGCTGACACCATCAGCTCTGTTTACCATAGAAACTTAAGATCTAGACATTCCAGCTTTGCTTTACTACAGGGATGGAAAATGTAATGTCATTTTAAATTACAAACTTGAATTCCTGTGTGGCTGGTATATACATGGATTTATATATATATATATATAGAGAGAGAGAGAGAGAGAGAGAGAGATAGAGAGAGAGAGAGAGAGAGAGAGAGAGAGAGAGAACATCAAATTTATCTTCTTATAGACATAAAACCCGAAACTTCCAAGCCCTCCTAGCATCTAACAACATGCTTCAAGTTCTATCCCCAAAGCAGAACAAAAGGAGGCCAGCAGGCTCTGATTGGAAGTGAAGAATGACACCTTTTCTCTTCACATTCCCTACTGTGTATACAGAGACAAATGTGAGCAGAGGAGTCAACCTTTTAAACAGCTTGCATGTAAGATTCTATAATAAATAAAAGACATTCTTGGGCTAGCTGGGGATGTTTGAATATAGAGTAAATGTTAAATGATATTATAAATTCTCTTAGTTGTGATAACTAAGAGAATTTCCTTTTCCTTATGGTTCAAAAGGAAAATGTCCTTCTCTTAGGAGATGCAGGCTAAAGTATTTAGTGGTGAAATGTCTGTAACATACTTTCAAATGGCTTACAAAATACATATACACACAAATAAGACAAATATGACCATTGATTATAAAATGAGGATATTTGGATATTTGCTGCAATATATTTCAACTTTTATGTACTATTTTTTTGGATTTATTTTTATTATTTTTGACAGAGAGAGAGAGAGAGAGATACAGAGACAGAGGAAAGGAGGAGGCCCCAGAACAGCCTTCATAGTTGTACATTATTGGTATTTCCACATAGTTTCACTCCACAGGTGGGCGTGGGGCTGCTCAGGGCAGGAACTAGGCCGGAGTCTCATCCTGGTGAGAACCGAACTGGGGGCACTCCCCAGTTCAGCATATGGGTCCACACAGGCCAGGGCTGGGATTCGATCCTTGGTCCCTGGGGCTGCAAAGTGAGCGCTTAACCCACTGAGCCATCCCAGCTTCCCCTATGTATTTTTTTTTAATATATATTTTTTGATTTATTTTGACAGAGAGAGAGAGAGAGATACAGAGACAGAGAGAGAACTGAACTGGGGGAGCTCCCAGTTCAGCATATGGTTCCGCACGGGCCGGGGCCGGGATTCGATCCCCGGTCCCTGGTGCTGCAAAGTAAGCGCTTAACCCACTGAGCCACCCCGGCTTCCCCCCCTATGTATTTTTTAAAAGATTAATTTTTATTGTTTGAGAGAAGGTGAAACAGAGAAGAGAAGAGAGAAGAGGGAAGGGCCCAGAGCAGTTTCCATAGTTGTACACCATTAGTTGTAACATAGTTTCATTCCACACAGGTGGATGTGGGGCTGTACAGGGTGGAACCGAACTGGGTGCCTCCCGCATGGGAGGTAAGAACTTTTGCTGCCATCCCGGCAGTACCAGTTGCACTGCAGTTCAGCATATGGGTTTGCACGGGCCAGGGCCAGGATTCAATCCCCGACCTCACGGTTGGCAAGGCAAGTGCTCAACCTGCTGAGCTATCGGGCATCCCTTATGTATAACTAAAAGTGGTTTTTTTTGGGGGGAGGGAGGGGATGGAAGAAAGATTCTATAATAAGAACTAACCTAATAAGAACTAAACAAACTAATCAACCATGTTGCTAGTAAGGATGCAAAAATAATGGAACTGAAGCATCCTACTTTAGGCACATCATGAGAAGGAAGGGTTCTTTGGAAATGACAAGAGTACTGGAAAGACGAGGAGGCAGCAGGAAAAGTGGAAGACCAACTATGAGATGGACTGACTCCATAAAAGAAGCCACAGACATGAGTCACAGGAACTGAGTAGGGCTGGGGGGACAGGAATGTGGGTGTCACTCATTCACAGAGTCGCAAGCACATAGAATCAGGACTGACATCCAGTGAGTATGCAACGACACTGCTGTACCAATGGTTAAAATATTGCAAGTCCCCTGCGGTTGGTGAGCAGCCCCTGTCCTGAGCCTCCTGGGGACCACCCTCTAGCTGCTGTTCAGGAACCCCAGGACCAGTCTGAGTACTGAATGCCAGGCATACATGTTGATTGCGAAGGGTCCATGCCATAATGGTCATCATTAAAAGTTTTTAAACATCACTCCTGAATATTATCCATTAGCCATTCACCACATTCTTCCCAGAATCTCTCCTCTTGGTCAACTCTGTCATCATAACTTGCTCGCCATGAATGAGAAGGGGAAGAGCCCGCCCTGTGACACAGACATTAAGCACTCAGGCTGACCTGAGTTAAAATTCCTGCTCTGCCGCCTCTTAGCTGCCAGTCACTTTATCAAGACTCAGTTTACTTCACTGCAAAATAGAGATAACAACCAGTCCTCCTACAATGCTTGCTTTGAAAATGCACATCTGCTCCAACATGAATGATTTATTAGGGAAACACTGAGCAAGTCTGCACATGTGTATGATTTTGTCTGTGAGAAACACTAGGTGGATGCAGAAAAGTATACGTAGCTGAAGCCCAGGAATGTACAGAACACACACACACCTTCCACCTACCTCAGTACAGAGTGTGTTATGTGCCACACCCATGCACATCTGGTGTTACAGCTTTCCATCTGATTCCAGATTATCTTCCGTCCACAATAACTCACCCTATGCCACCCTGCCAAGACCATCTCCCACAAACAAACTTTTTTTTAAATTTATCATGATGAAGTTTTTGCATGCTGTTTCCCCAGCCATTTCCCCTTAAGCCCTGTGGTTTTTATTGGGTTATTTTTCAGAAGGTTTATATCATATTCCAGCAGAACTAACTCCCAGAGGGGGGTTGAGGAACATATAAGGTATTTGCAGAGAGAGGTAAGTCCAGTGCTGGGCACTTTGGAAGTAACTCAATAAATGTAGACTATCATTGGTTTCTCACTCTGGATGCAGACAGCCTGGAGCATAAAAGACATTCAGCAAACATTCATTACTTGAAAGGTCTGTGGCTTGTTAATTTTAGTGGACTAATTAAAGAGATTTATCCTTTCTCCCAAGAGGTGAAGAGGGACAACAATTGTCAAAACTGTAAATTAGATAGGAGGCTTCAAAGCTTTAATGGAGCCCTGCCCTTCCATGCCTGACACAAGACAATAGTTGTGAAAGGCAGTGGCCATGAACATACAAGTGCTGTCTGGAAAAAATCCAGCCATTGTCAATATAATGAGAACGGATACATGGCTGGATACTTTCTGGGTAGCCCTCATAAACTCCTGGCCATCACAAGGCAATATGGAGTCAATTTTGAGACAAGTGGCCTAGACTCCAAGTCCTTAACTCATGGTCACAGCATAGTATTAAGTGGTTAAGGGCCTAGGTCAAATGGCCTGAGCCCCACCACACTTACCAACTATGCCACCTCAGGCTCATAACTTCACCTTTTCCTGCCTCGCCTTCTCGCCTATAGAAAGAGGGACTGTGATGGTCCCTATTTCCTAAGAGGATGGAATGATTAAACAGGTTAATCCATGTAAAAAGCCTGTGTCAGACACAGAAGTAAAGTTGAGAGAATATGAGCTGTTATTCTGAAACTAGAAATAAAATCAGACGCCAACAGAAACAGAGCTGGAGCAGGAAACCATACATGCATACAACCCAAGGGGAGGTCTGATTTAGCTGGAACTGAAAGACAGGATACTGTAGCAGGAACTAATTGTCATCAACCATCCACCCCAAATCCTTTCTGACACAGAGCCCACACACTAGCCATGTTCACTGAACAAACTTAATGTTCTGGTTTCCTGTGCATTATTTCCAAAAGAAACCAAGCCACCTCTGGCTGAGGGCAAAGGTTCCCTAAAAAACCAGAAGGATGAATCAGCCAAACGGGCTGGTTTGCATCACTTCATCTGTATGGAAAACTGATTCAGGAGGCATTTATCTGTCTTTCAGAAGAGGCCATCTAAACCAGCGACAAGCTCTGGACCCTGCCTATCTCTCCAATGTCATCTCCCACCTGTGACCCTACTGGGCCCCCCTGGCCCAGGCCACACTGGACTCTTTCTCCTCTGGCACACTGTGCCCTTGATCCTTGCTCTTTCCCTTGCTTAGGATTCTCTTCCCACAGTTCTTTTCATGGCATCCTCCTTCTATTACATACAACACACACTTCTCATAACACTCCTGACTATTAGCTAGAGTAGACCCCCTCCTCATTCCACTTATATCCTATACCCATTTCTCTGCTTTATTTCCCTCCTAGAATGTACCACTTCCTGAAATCCTATTTACTTACATGTTAATGTCTACTTAAACACTAGAACTCAAGTTCCCCAAAGGCACAGGCTTGGAGGGTCACCCCCTCTGCAGTACTACCTAGTGCCTAGACCAGTGCCTGGCACATAGCAGGTCCTAAATAAACATGACTTGACTAATGCCACCTGAAGGTGGGTATGGAGTTATTCATTCAGTAACATTGCTCAAGGGCCTACTAAGTGCCCAGTGGGGAAAAAAAAAGACCCAAGTCCTTACCTCTGAGATCCTTCTAGTCCCAGGGGGAGAATGTGTCAGAGGGGGTCTGGTTAGAGGTGGTATCTGTGGGAAGCAGGCTTGAGTTGGGAAGGTGACATTTTTTACAATGGGAGGCAGAGGTCCCTGGAGCACCCACCTGGTGGTAGTGAGCACGGCTCTTGAGCTGGCAGGTAGGATGCTTGATCATTTAGGCCAGAGAAAGGGCTAGACCAAATGGCCTCCCAGAGCCCTTCCAACTCCAAAACTATGACTCTCAAAAGTAAAGGTGAAGAAAACATAATAGTAGCCAAGACGGGACATAGAATTGACTAGGAAGAAAGGTCTCCAAGATGGACTATTACCTGCAAAAAGCAAGGTGCATAACAGGCCTTCTTGCAGGAATCAGGAAGCAGCCAACAGATGTTAAGTAGGTATAGCATAGGAAAATCATGGTTCTGAACTATATATATATATATATATATATATATATATATATATATAACCATGAAAAAAAACACACACACACAGTATAAAGGGGTACAGTGACAGGTTCCGGTGTGCACTGTTATACAAGACAGTGTCTGATGAGGGTGAGATTGGAACAGTGACCTGAATGAAATTAAGGAAAAGAGCCATGAGGATATCCAGGGGAGGAGTGTCCCAGGCTCAAGAAACAGCAAGCACAATGGCCCTGAGGCTGCAGAGTGCTGGGGAACAATATGCATTAGTAAAAGCCCCGCTGTTACATGTTATTGCTACAATATACATACACATTATATTACAACCAATAAGATGTAGTCATAAACACCCTGCTTCTAAGGAGAATATACACCAAAATGTTTCCCAAGGTGATATGCAAAGTTTAAATCTTTTTTCTCTTCTTAGTTGTCTACATCTTCTAACCTTTTCCCCACAACAAATACATATTAGTTGTATAGTAATGACTACAAATAGAAAGTCTGAGGTATGAGATATTGCCAGAATTTCAGAAGGGCAAGAGTTTTCCAGAGCAGCTGGACTCCCCACCCAAGTACTGATGTATGCTCACCACAGAGAAACCCAGTCATACTACTGATCTTATTTCCCTCTTTGTTTTTACTGGTAGGAAGCTCAGAGTCAAATCTGTGGTCTGCTTTAACAGGGATCCAGGTTTCGTGACAAGCATTTGGCTACTCAGTCCTGTTACTATCCTCATCTTTATCCTTAATTTTCCTTTGCCCAATTCCCATGTGGGAGGCCCCCAGTTCGGTTCTTGCCCCACCCCCACCCCCATTGCAGCCCCCGGCTCGAGGTGGCATGCCTCCCATATGGGAGGCTCCCAGCCCAGTTCCCACCCTACCCCTACCCCTCTCCCCTGTCCACCTGTGTGTAACAAAACCATGTTGAAAACTGATGATGTACAACTATAGAGAATGCTCTGGGCCCTCCCCCATCTCTCAAAATAAATCTTTAAAAAAGAAAAAAATCTGGAAGCCATAACATGTGCAGAAATACTTAAAAAAAAAATCAATCACTGTCTTAGGGCATACCTATTAAATATAACAAGGCAAAGACAACCCAGGGAGCCCTCAGGTTCATGTTTAATTGCCTTCTCTAAAATTTCAGGAGTACATTTAGAACCAAATTTCTGAAATGCTTTACAAATCCACTGGACCTGTTATCAAACTCTATATGAGTTAATCATAAACCAAATCTCTCCCCCACAAAAAATATAAAATAAAATAAAAAAGATAGAAAAGCAACTTGACTCCCTGTCCACAGCAAGGAAAGTCCCTAAAATTCTTACATGGCCCAACTGAAACAGCAGCTGCCTTATCTACATGCTCAGCTTCAGTTTCGTGCTGGCTCCTCCAAGATAACAGGAGGGCTTGGCCATGCATTTTAATATTGGACCAGGCAACTCATAAATTAGGGACCTGTGGTTGCACGCTCATAAAGGACACCTCGGGCCAAAACCAAGTAAGTTAACTTGTCAAATCATCCACTAGTCAGAATGATCTACGGTAAGCTGCTCTCCCTGCACTAGCAGCCTGAATCGCTGAGTCTTGGATTTAGCAGGGACCCAAAGACTATCTAATGAAAGAATGAATGATGGGTGGGTGGGTGAATAGAAAAGAGAGAGGAAGGGAGTGAGGGAGGAAGAATAAAGCCCTTGGTCACCTAAGCTCTCCTCTTCAAATACCGGTATTCAGGAACTCTTCCTCCACCAGACAGTCAGCCATTTTTCACATATCTTGAGGAGTTTGCAGCCTTCAGCTTAATGTCCCTTCATCTCTGACTTGATGGACACAGGTTGGTTGCCACTTCAGACTGGTGGGAACAAATCCTGAAGAACCAAGCCTTGACAGCCTCTTCTTGTGGGGGGCGGGGGATGGGATGCCTCAAAGTCTGATGAAAATTATGGATCCTCTAAGCTCAAAAATCATTTGTGTACACATACATATACTCATCAATAACTTTGGGTGGGTTCATAGATTCCCCCACCCCCACAAGCCCAATAAAAAATCACCTGTGACTCTGATTCTATGAACGGGAGACCCCTCAAAGTAGACACTTTTATGTTGTTCGGGTGAGACACGTTCGAGCCCAGGTTTGGAAACTGATGCTATGGTCCATCTTTTCTTAAGGGCACTCTCAGGACCTCCAGTTCAAGAACAGAGTGGGCTTATTTAAAAATGCAGATTCCTGGACCTCACCCAGGTTTATAAATCAAAATGGGGGTGGGCATCAGCCTGCATTTTTAATCAGTTAAAATTTCCCAGAATTACAGGGTTAAAACCTTAGATGAGCTGAAGGCCTGTAAAAAATTGCTAATTAGTTAATCAGCACTCAAGTGGCAGACCTTTGGGGTGTCCACATTCTAAGGAGTGGGGAGAAGATGTGATTAACCCCCACCCTCGTGAATATTTACTTTCCTCCCACACTTCCAGGTCCCACAACCCTCTTCCAGTTCCCTCTCCCCTCTGCCTTTTCCTCCCCCTCCCAGCCACTTCCTCTATTGCACCCTCAGTAATGCCAGTTCTCCTTTCTAAACCTCAATCTCTCATCTGTACAATGGGATTGCGCACAGGAGACAGCACTGTGGCAATAACAGAATTACAGGTACAACCTCAACCCCCTAGTCTCCTATCCAACCCACCCTGCTTTAGTCGGACTTTATCCCCTGGCAAGTAACAACTACCTTCTAACATTCTACTTAATTCTGTTTGTGGTCTCTCCCCATTCTAGAATAGAAATTCCAAAACAATAAAAATAAATCTTAAAAAAAAAATGGGGAAGCCAGGATGGCTCAGTGAGTTAAGCACTCACTTTGCAGCCCCAGGGACCATGGGTCGAATCCCGACCCTGGCCCATTTAGACTCATATGCTGAACTGGGGAGTGCCCCCAGTTCGGTTCTCACTGGGGTGAGACCCCGGCCCAGTTCCTGCCCTGTGCAGCCCTGCGACCACCTGTGGAATGAAACTGCGTGCAAAAACCAATGATGTGCAACTATGGAGACTATTCTGGGCCCTCCCCCATCTCTCTGTCTCTGTATCTCTCTCTCTGTCAAAAACAATAAAAATAAATCTTTAGAATAGAAATTCCGTACAGGGGGCCGTGGTCATCACTTCCAAGGCCCTGTCTAAATCCCAGCACAAGGCAAGCCCAGGAGGTTGAAGACTAAGTTTATGTTTTGGACTCAGTGCCTGATTGATGCTAACACAAAAAAGCAGTAGCTATCACCATAATTTCCTTTCAAAGTTAAAAAGCAGAAGAATTGAATGCTTTAAATTAAGCCACTTTTTATAAATGATTTATCTTTAGGAAGCAAACAGCCATGGGGAGCGGGGTGGGGAGAAGAGGAGATACAAATTTTTAAAGCTCCCATTATTGATTAAAAGGATGGCCAGAGGGATCACAATGCTCAGCAGAAAGTGGTTTTATAGGGTTTCTTTTTCAGAAGAAAAAAAGCAAAATCTGATTGGAAACAAAAGAGAGATCTAGGAATTGGGATGCCTACATTATACTGCATTTCTCTCAAAGGTCCAAATAGATGGAGATAGGTTACCCCCATCTCCAGGGACCTTCAAGCCTAATTCTCCCCAAGTAGAAGCCCCTCGTCAAACAACTACTTATTGAGTGACAACTACATTCTAGGTACAATGCCAGGGACTCTTCATGAGAAACCCAGGATGGTGGGGAGAGAGAACTCAGGGAATCCCAATCTAAAAGGGAGTTCGTGGGAGACGGGTATAATGTCCCGACCCAGACCTGGAGGTGGAAGATCAGAGAAGACTTCCTAGAGAAATGAGTTAACCATGCAGGAAACACAGGAAAGTGTGCTAGTGGAGGCAACAGAGAGGCTGGCTCCTCTGGGGGTGGGCCACTGGAGATGTGATCCTCATGGGCCTCACCCTAGACCAAACGAATCAGGAGCACGGGAGAGGCCCCAGTCAGGGTTTGGTGCTCCAGAACCTGAGCAGTCAGGGGCCTGGGGCCAAAGCTATTAACTACCAGCCTAATCCTACCTGTGGAAGAGCCCCCCAAATAACTACCTACTTGCACTGCCTGGAATGGACAGAGCAGGAAGGAGTGTGGCCAAAGGAGACAGAACTGACTGGAGGTAAGTGGGTGGATTTGGACTGAGGGGGAGAGAGGAGCCAGGGATTAAAGACAAAGGCCTTACAAGGCCCTCTGCATTGGGTCGCCCCCCTCTGCCTGTCCATTACCCCATGACCCGTGATCACTGGCCTTCTTGCTCTTCCGCTCTGCCTCAGGGCCTCTGCCCTGGCTCTTCCCTCAGTCTAGAACTTCTCCACATAACCTCATCCTTCATCTCTCGTGATTCTTTGCTTACATACCCGCCTTCAGTGAGACCTTATCAGAGCACCCCACTCCTTCCCAGTAATTCCTCACTCAGATTTATTTTTCCCAAACATTTGCTGCCACCCAACACCAAAAATGCTTTTCATGTTTATGTTTATTGCCTGTTTCCACCAACACACTAGAATACAAACTCCACATGGGAGAACAATCATTAAGTCTGGCTCTCCGCCATATCTCCAGTCCTACAATAGTGCTTGGCACCTATAGCTCTCAATCATTATTTAGTGAATGAGCAAATGAACAAATGAGTAAATGATGGACAAATGGATGGATAGAATGTGTGCTGCCATTTGCTGTGATGGTGCCTGGAAGCAAGGTTGGAGGATGGAGGAGGACTGGATTTTGGGGTAAAGGTAGGAAGGACAGCAAGGTGAGGCAGAGCCCCGGGTCGATGAACCAGGCCAGACCATACTGGCCTCAGAGGGCCACATGGATGATATGACTCATTTCCGGTTCTCGGTGGCCCACTCCAGATTGTCCCAGCAGAGCCTGAGACTAACTAGGTCCACTGGCCCCAAGGCAGGCAGAGGAGGAGAACCTGCTGCTCCTGTTCTCCCAGCTTGCCTGGATCTCTGCCAACAGGGCCCCACCCAGCCAGCAGCAGCCACATTACTGTCCTTCTATGACCTTGTTAGGCCCTGTCACCCTCAGACCGGAAGTGCCAGTGAGAGTGTCTTCACAGCCCACCGCCCCCTTCCTGGTATGACTTCAGGGCAGGAGGCTCAGTTTCACCTTAGCCACCTGAGTCACCATTCAAACATCCCCTTTGTCATATTCCGAGGCCCCAGAATCTGCATGGGAGGTATCTTCCAACCTGCCTCCAACCAACAAGAGACACCTCCTCCCCACCTTCCTCCTCAGACCCCACTCCTGACTCCCCGTCTGCCCAAGCTTCGCCAGCTGCTCCAGCCCACACAGGTCTAACCCCACCTGGATTCTGAATGCGCTGATTGTCTGATAACTTGGCATCTCACCTTTTTCTGATGCTCCTGGAGCCATCTCTAAACCCCTCAGGACAGGAGTAACCTCGTGACTGACAGCACACAGTAGGCACTCAAACACCGTACTGAGGGGAGCTCAGCTGGCTTCTGTGATACTAAAAACACCTTCCTCAGGTTAAAGAGAATGAGGGGGAAAGCTCCATGGTCTGCCGTGCACAACTTTCCAGGAGGTATTACAAAGGTGGGGTGGGAGATGGTTACAATTCCTCTTTCCAGGTCAGGAAAACGCCAATTTTAAAAACTCTACAAATATGGGCACACACGTTCCACAAATACTGAGAAAAGTGTCTGGAAGGATACAGACCAAAGTGTTAACAGCAGCCACAAAGAACAGGAGGGCAGGCTGGAGGGTGTTGAAACTTTCTTTTACAGATCATTATTTCTTGTAGAACTTGTATAAATGCAAAATTTCAAATACAGTATATCCAAAAGTAGAGGAAAATAGTACAATGAGCCCCTCATATCCAGTACTGACAATGGTTACCTCTTGGTGGTCTTATGTCATCTGTACCCCCACCTCCTTACCCATCCCAGACACTCAGGTTTCCATCTGTAAACACATCAGTGTGTATCTCTAACAGATCAAGTCTCCTGCCCCTTTTCTTTTTTAACACAACCCCAATCCATTACTACTACTACTACTACAGAATTTTTAAAAAGCAAAATTTCTTTCCTTCCATCCTGCTTGCTAGGAACCTCAAGCTAGCTGTGGTATTCACAGAGTTAACTAGTACATCTTCTACCCCACCCCCAAAGTAATTAAGAAGAAACTTTAAGTAGCAGTTTAGAAAAGAAAATAATAATTAAAGGAGCCTCTGAAGCTCTGAAACGCTGGCTTGCAAACTTTCATCTCTCCATACACTTCACCGTTCAGATTTGAAATAGAGCCCTGGGGTGCAGGAAAAGGGAGGGGGGAAAGTAACACCCCTTTTACTCTAGGTTTTCCAAGGAGCAAGCAGGACCTTGACGCTTAATTTACCCAAAGGCTAAAACTGATAAAGGATTGTGGAGGGATTCTAAGGTTCCTTTCTAGGCCAAAGGGAAGAATCTAGAATGCAGATATTCTCAAAAATGGAGCTGCTGAGCACAGTGAGAGTAAAAGCAGAGAGACACCTAGAGCCTTTTTAATCCTAGGACTTCCATCCCAGGACACGGGCTGGGTTGTCAGAAACCTCCAGAGGCTTCTGTTTTATTACCTGAAAATGGAACTTTCACAGTACCTATCTCAAAGGTTGGTTCAGGGATTTTAAAATGAGATCCTACGCAGGAAGTTGAGTACTCAATAAACAGTGCAATGAACATTAGGTTCTTGTTTAACAACAATGTTATTATTCTAATTGTGACACCTACAAGCTGTGTGTGTCTGCTTCAGTCAACTAACCTCATTGAACCAGCCAAATTCGTGTATAAACTAAGAAACTATATGACTCTTAGGCTCCTTCGAAATCTGCCCCCAATAGATGGTTTCTTAAAAATATACTGTTTCTCTGTGAGTTTAATGCTGACCAGTTCTGAGTGTAGAGGGAGGGTCTATGAAGATCACAGGAACCTTGGAATTTCCTGTTCAGACAGAGCTGAGGCAGCAAGGAATTGAGGGGAGGACGGACAAGATGACCCTGGCGTGATCGCGCATGTTACAGGATGACCCTGGTGTGATCGCGGGTGTTACAGGTGGCACAATGGGAAAAGAAGCTGTGAGTATTCAGAATGGGCTTGAAACCAATCTCAGAAGTCCCTCCTGCTGCAATTCTGCCCCGTTTCCTTTATTCCATTCTCCAGAGGGTAACATGGAGGATAGATACCCTTTGCAAGTATTTGAAAACAAATTAATTGGTTCTTAGCTTTCTCAAAAGGCTAGTAGCAAAGGCCAGAGATAGTCAGTCATCCATAAAACTCCCCACCCAGGGTAGCTTAAAAATCCTGGGACGGGAAGCCGGGATGGCTCAGTGGGTTAAGCGCTCACTTTGCAGCGCTGGTGACCCGGGATTGAATCCCGGCTCCGGTCCGTGCGGAACCATGTGCTGAGCTGGGAGCTCACCCAGTTCAGTTCTCTGTCTCTCTCTCTCTGTCAAAAATTAAAAAAAGGGGAAGCCGGGATGGCTCAGTGGGTTAAGCACTCACTTTGCAGCACTGGGGACCGAGGATCAAATCTCGGCCCTGGCCCGTGCAGAACCATATGCTGAACTGGGAGCTCCCCTCGTTCAGTTCTCTCTCTGTCTCTGTATCTCTCTATCTCTCTCTCTGTCAAAAAAAATAAATAAAAAAAAATAAAATAAAATAAAATAAATATATATTTAGAAAATGTAAAACACTAAAATTAAAAAAAAAATGTTAAAAAAAAAAAAAAAATCCTGGGGCCTGGGGAACAAGAAGCATTACTGAACTATTATTGACAGGCATAGTGGGAGGCTGGGCAGGAACCCCTGCAAGAATAAACTTATCAGTTTTGGTGAGAGAAGCTGCCTGTGGCTTGATATTAATGCTGACCCTATTTCATGCATCATCAGGAAACCCTGAAAACCCTCTCCAAAGCCCAGGGCTGGCCAAGGGAGGAGGAATCTGTCCCCTGCAATTGGTAACCATCCCAGAGGCTAGAAAGGCCTGAAGATTGTAGGCTCTCTTCACCACATCTAAAATGCTCTTGACATTGCTTTAATAGAAAAGACCAGAAACAGCCAGTATCCATCAATAAGGGATTGACTACACAACAAAAAACTATATACATCAGTTAGAAATAAAGAGGACACGCTTCAAGATATATCAAGGCTGGGGGAAGCCGGGATGGCTCAGTGAGTTAAGCGCTCACTTTGCAGCGCCAGGGACCGGGGATCGGGTCCCGGCCCCAGCCCGTGCGGAACCATATACTGAACTGGGGAGTTCCCCCAATTCAGTTCTCTCTCTGTCTCTGTATCTCTCTCTTTCTCTGTGTCAAAAATAAATAAATAAATATATATATATTTTTAAAAAAAGATATATCAAGGAAACAAAGCACAGAACAGTGTTTATAATACGAGCTACTTTTTGTGTTAAGAGAATGGGGGGATGGCAATAAATATCTATACATACCTAATTCAAGAAACACTGGGAAAATATACAAAATAAAAATAATGGCTATGACAAGGGACCCTGTGCAGTTCAGAGTTCACTGAAAAGGACCAGCCAGATACAGGTACCCAGGTAGGTGGTGGCAGAAATGCTGGGGTCAGTAGACTGGGGTTCAAATCCCTGCCTGCCATTTCCTAGCTTTGTGGCCTCTCTGAGTCTGTTTCCTCCTCTGTAAAATGGAGATAAGACTAGAACCAAATTCATAGGCTGATTGGACCAAATAGGTATGACTATAAATTAGAATTGTTTCATGATGGCCTGCCTGATTGTGCACAAGGGGTGCTGGGTCAAGGTGGGGGAGGGGGTGTCCTAGATTTGGGGAGGACGAGGAGCAAAGAGACAAGGGGTATAGCCCTTCCTCATCCTTAACCCTCTCTGGCTCCTTTGGTCTTCAGCATTTACACATTTTTTCCACCACCACCACCACCCCCTTGATACAATTCTAAAGCAGAAATGTCTAATAACAAAAACTCAGGGGAAGCCAGGATGGCTCAGCGGGTTGAGCGCTTGTCTTGCAGCCCTGGGATTTGAGAATTGAGTCCCAGCCCTGGCTGGTGTGGACCCATATGCTGAGCAGGGGTGTACCCCCGGTTCAGTTCTCACCAGGGTGAGCTTCCCATGTAGGAGGCCCCAGGTTCAGCTCCTGCCCTAGGCGAGCTTCCCATGTAGGAGTCCCCCATCTCCCAAGGGCATGCCTCCCATGAGGGAGGTCCCCAGACCCTTTTCCTGCCCTGCGCAGCCCAGCGCCCACCTATGGAGTGAAACTACAGAAAAACAACTGACAATGTACAACTATGGAGACTATTCTCACCCTACCCCCCTCTCTCTGTCTCTCTGTCTCTGTCTGTCTAAAACAGGGGTCTCCAAACTTTTTAGCCCGCGGGCCGCATTAACTATCAAACAGCAGTTTGGGGGCCGACTACACACTCGAGGTCCAAATAAAAAAGAATCAAAACATAGATGTTGTTTTTAATTATTTATTTAATATTATTTTATTCAGATAAAGAGGTCTCCACGGGCCAGATGAGAGGGCCTC
>PVKE010035911.1:0-16676 GCA_004027555.1 Craseonycteris thonglongyai
AGACAGACATTTTATAACGATAAAAGACACAATTAATCAGAAAGACATAATGATACTAAATATCTATGCATCTAATTATAAAATTTTAAATTTCATGAAGTAAAGCAGACATAACTAAAAGGAGAAACAAATCCACAACGGTAGCTAGAGATTTTAACACCTCTCTCTCAGTAACTGATAAAGAACACCAAAACACAAAAAAACAAAAACAAAAAAAAAACCAGTATGAAGGATATCTAAACAGAATGATTAACCCAACTGACATTTCCAGAACATTACTACAGAACAGCACTGTTTTTTCAAGTGTACATGGAATATTCACCAAGATAAACCATAAAATAAATCTCAGTAAATTTCAAAAGCCTGAATTCTTATAGAGTATTACTTTAACCATAAAAAAAAAGCCTAAAACTAATTAAGAAAGCTCTCTAAGAGACTTTTTCAAGAAGATAAAATTGAGAGAAAACAATATATTGAATAGAAAGTTACACAATATGATGGACAGATGGAGAGGAGAGTTATACCAATTAGGTGAGATTTTGGAGATAAATTAATGATAAATAAATAGACACCTAAGCAGTACCAAGATGATTACTAGGGCCAGGGGAAACTTAGTGAACATGGGAAACTAAAAATAATGGCAGCAAAGTAATGGCACCACTTAGTTGTGAGCAGCATTTACTAATCATAATACATTTATTCAATCATTACAAGTATTTACTGAACACCTGCTATGTGTTCTCAAGGTACTGAGGATATCAGGGCCAATGAAACAGATGAAAATTCCTGTCCTGAAGCTTACAGTCTAGTGCAGGAGACAAATGCTATTATAGAATAATAAATGCTGTGCTCGCCTCCTCCCACAACCACCTCAAAACTACAATTAAACTGCAGAACAACAATCTTTGAGAATCACCTGAGATCTACCTAGCTCAACAGAAGTCCTATAAGTAACAAAAGAAGCCACCTCGAGATTGGTAGGATTGGAAGAGATGCAGAAAAGGGCTAGTCCCACACCCACATGTAGCAGTTAAACAACAGGAGGGAGAGGAAGCCGGGATGGCTCAGTGGGTTGAGCACTCATTTTGCAGCCCCGGGAACAGAGGCTCAAATCCCAGCCCTGGCCTGAGTGGACCCATATGCTGAACTGGGGAGTGCCCTCAGTTCAGTTCTCCCCGGGGCAAGACCCTGACCCAGTTCCTGCCCTGTGCAGCCCCTCGCCCAACTGTGGAATGAAACCAGGTGGAAAAACCAATGATGTGCAACTATGGAGACTGTTCTGGGCCCTCCCCCTTCTCTGTCTCTATCTCTGTATCTCTCTCTCTCTCTGTCAAAAACAATAAAAATAAATCCTTTAAAAAAATACATAGAATCAAATGACAGTGATAACACAACATTCCAAAATTACTATGATGTAGCGAAAGCAGTAATAAGAGGGAAATTTGTATCACTACAGGCCTATCTCAAGGATCAAGAAAAGTCATAAGTAAACAACCTAATATCACATCTTAAATAAGTAGAAAATGAACAAAAATCACCCAATGCCAGCAGAAGGAAGGAAATAATAAAACTAAAAGCAGAACTAAATGAAATGGAGAATAGAAAAAAATAGGAAAAATTAATGCAACAAGGAGCTGGTTCTTTGAAAAAATTAATAAAATTGACAAAGCCATGCCTAGGCTCACCAAGGGAAAAAGAGAAAACACAAATAATCAGAATTAGAAATAAAAAAAGGGGAACTTACAACTGATACCACAGAAATACAAAGAATCATATAAGAATACTATAAAGGACTATATGCCACCAAATGTTGCAACCTAGAAAAAATGGACAAGTTTTTAAAAACATATAGTCTACCTAGACTGAATCAAGAAGAAATGGATAACCAAACAGACCAATCAACTGTAAGGAAATTAAAACAATCATCAAAAAAACTCCCTAAAAGCAAGAGTCCATGACCAGATGGTCTCACTAACGAGTTTCACCAGGCTTCAAAGAGAAAATAACACCTATACACCTCAAACTTTTCCAAAACATTGAAGATGAGGCAATACTTCCCAACTCATTCGATGAGGCCAACATTACCCTAATACCAAAGCCTGGCAAGAACTTCACAAAAAAGAAAACTATAGACCAGGGGTGTCAAACTGGTGGCCCGGGGGCCTAATGGTAATTTTTTGTGGCCCATGATGCTCTGAAATAAAATGAAAATAGAAAAAATTGTTGTGAAGAAAATATCGCTTAGGGGAGATCAAGGCAATACTGTACACACAATTCCCTCATTAACCCTTTAACTACTGAAGACGAGTATGCATGTGGCCCAGTGCCTTTCCTGGGGGCCTGTGGGCGAGTATAAACGCACTGACTCAGTTACAGTGATATTTGTAAATGTGATGTGGCCCGCATGAATCTTGCCTGTTGCACCAAATGACCCGTGTTTTCAATGAGTTTGACACCCCTGCTATTGATCAATATCTCTGATGAACACTAATGCAAAAATCCTAAACAAAATAGTAGCAAATAGAATACAACAATGCAATTAAAGATATTATACATCACAATCAAGTGGGATTCATCCCAGGGGCACTAGGAAGGTTCAACAATGTGATACACCACATATACAAAATTAAAGATAAAATCCATATGATTATATCAATTGATGTAGAAATAGCATTTGGCAAGATACAGCATTCATTTATGATCAAAACACTTAATAAAATTAATATAGGGTAAGCTGGGATAGCTCAGCCCGTGAGAGCTCACTTTGCAGCCCTGGAGCCCAAGGATCAAATCCCGGCCCCGGCCCATGTGTACCCAAATGCTGAACTGGGATGTGCCCAAGTTCAGTTCTTGCCGGGGCCTATGTGGGAGGCTCCCAGCCCAGTTCCTGCCCTGCACAGCCCCACGCTCACCTGTGGAGTGAAACTATATGGAAAACTAGTGCTGTCAACTAACAACAAAACTTCAGAAAATGAAACAAGAAAAATGATATCTTTTGCAATCAAAACAAAAAGAATAAAATACTTAGGAATAACCTTGTCAAAGAACATGAAGGACTTATACACAGAAAACTTTAAGACACTTATTAAAAGAAATTGAAAAAGATACAAAGAAATGGAAAGATAGAAGAAACTGGGATGGCTCAGCGGGTTAAGCATTCGCTTTGCAGCACCAGGGTCCAAGGATCAAGTCCCAGCCCTGGCCCTTGCGGACCCACATGCTGAACTAGGGTGTGCCCCCAGTTCGATTCTCGCCTGGGCAAGCTTCATATGTGGGAGGCCCTCAGTTCAGCCCCCAACTCGAGGGGGCGTGCCTACCAGGGGGGAGGCCCAGGCTCAGTTTCTGCTCTATGCAGCCCCAGCCCACTGTGTGGAACAAAATCATGTCGAAAACTAATGACAGACAACTATGGAGACTGCTCTGGTCCCTGCCCCCTCTCTCTGTCTCTCTCTGTCTCTGTCTTTCTGTGTCTCTGTCAAAAACAGTAAAATAAATCTTTTTTAAAAAAGAAAGAAAAAAAAAGGAAACATATTCCAAGGTCATGGATTGGAAGAATCAACATACGGTAGGTAGTTAAAATGGCAATATTACCCAAAGCAATATACAGATTTAATGCAATTCCAATCAAAATTCCAGACATTCTTTCAAGAAATGTATATATATATAATTATCAGATTCATATGGAACACAAAAGAGCCCTAACCGCCAAAGCAATCCTCTGAATAATGAATAAGCCTGGAGGTATCACACTCCCCAACTTCAATCTATACTACAAAGCGTCAATAATCAAAACAGCTGGTTATTGGCAGAAAAATAAAACCAATGGAACAGAATTGAAAACCTAGAAATAAACCAACAAATATATGGACAGATCATTTTTTTGACTCATAGTGTTGTTTTTTTTAATTGTTAAATTTATTGGGGGTGACACTGATAACAAGTTGTTTCCAGGTGTACAATTCTATGTTACACTGTCTATATATTGCATTATGTGCTCACCACCCAGAAAATTTTCTCTGATTTTCACCCAAATCAGTTCTCTTTCCATCACCATATATTTTGTCGCCTCCCTACTGCCCCCACTCCCCAGCTCTCCCACCCACCTCCCCCCTTACCCTCAGGTAACCACTAAACTATTGACTGTGTCCATGAGTCTTTGTTTCTTTGTTCCTTTCAGTTTTATATTCCACCTATAAGTGAGGTCACATGTTTCTTGATTCTTCCAGTCTGACTTATTTCACTTAATAAGATGTTTTCAAGGTCCATCCATGTTGCCACAAATGGCTGTATTTCATCTTTTCTTATTGCTGAGTATTATTCCATTGTGTAAATGTACCACAACTTCTTTATTCACTCATCTATCAAAGGAAACTAGTTGTTTCCACAACTTGGCCACTGTGAACAGTGCTGTGATGAACATTAGGGTATATATATATATTTGCAAATTAAGGATTTCAAAATTTTGGGGGATAGATACACAGGAGATGGATTGCTGGGTCATTTTTTGAGGAATCTCCATACTGCCTTCCATAATGTCTGTACAAATTTACATTCCCACGAGCAGTGTATGAGGGTTCCTTTTTCTCCACAGCCTCTCTAGCACTTGTTTTCCCTTGTCTTGTTCATTGTAGCCATTCATTACAGCTGTGAAGTGGTATCTCATTGTGGTTTTGATTTGCATCTCCCTAATTGCTAGAGATGCTGAGCAGTTTTTCCTATATCTCTTGGTCATTTGTATGTCTTTATGGGAGAAGTGTCTGTTTAGGTTATCTGCCCATGTTTTAATTGGATCATTTGTTTTCTTGTTGTTGAGTTGTATGAGTTGTTTATATGTGTTAGACATTAGCCCTTCATCAGAGGCATTGTTTGCAAATATTTTCTCCCATTCGGTTGGTTTCCTTTCATGTTTTTGACAGTTTCCTTTGCTGTGCAGAAGCTTTTTAGTTCAATATAGTTCCATTCATTTATTTTTGGTTTTACTTCCCTTGCCTTTAAGGTCAAGTCCATAAAGTCTTCTCTGAACCCAAGGTCTTTAAGTTTAGTATTGATGTTTTCATCTGTGCAGTTTATTGTTTCAGGTCTCATATGGAGGTCTTTAATCCACTTTGAGTTAATTTTGGTATATGGTGACAGTTCAGTCCATATTCATTCTTTTGCATGTGGTTTTCCAATCTTCCCAGCACCATTTACTGAAGAGACTTTCTTTACTCTATTGTATATTTTTTGGTCCTTTGTCAAAAGTTGTCTGTCCATATATTTGTGAATTTATGTCTGGGTTTTCAATTGTTTTATCAGTCTCTATGTCTGTTTTTCTGCTAATACCAAGCTGTTTTGATTACTGATTCTTTGTAGAATAGATTGAAGTCAGGGAGCGTGGTGACTCCAGCCTTATCCTTTTTTCATAGGATTGCTTTGGTCATTTGGGGTCTTTCACAGTTCTATATGAAACTGATTATTTCTTTTATCATTTCTCAAAAAAATGTCTGTGGGATTTTGATGGGAATTGCATTAAATCTGTATACTGCTTTGGGTAATGTGGCCATTTTAACTACGTTAATTCTTCCAATCCATGAACATAGAATATCTTTCCATTTCTTTGTATCTTCTTCAATTTCTTTTAATAATGTCTTAAAGTTTTCTGTGTATAAGTCCTTCACATTCTTTGACAAGTTTATTCCTAAGTATTTTATTCTTTTTGTTTTGATTGCAAAAGATATCATTTTTCTCATTTCATTTTCTGAAGTTTTGTTGTTCGTATATAAAAAACGATACAGATTTTTTACAATGATTTTGTATCCTAAAACTTTACTGTATGCATTTACTATTTCTAATAGTTCTCTGGTGGAGTCTTTGGGGTTTTTTATATAAAAGATCATGTCATTGGCAAAAAGGGACAGTTTAACTTCTTCACCCCAATTTGGATGCCTTTTACTTCCTTCTCCTGCCTGATGGTTCTGGCTAGAACTTCCAGCACTGTGTTGAGTAGCAGTGGTGAGAGGGGACATCCCCGCCTTGTTCCTGATTTTAGAAGAAAAGGTTTCAGTTTGTCCCCATTCAGTATGAGAGTTACTAAAGGTTTATCATATATGGTATTTATTATGTTGAGGTACTTTCCTTCTATACCCATTTTATTAAGTGTTTAGATCATAAATGGATGTTGTATCTTGTTGAATGTTTTTTCTGCATCAATTGATATAATCACATGGTGTTTATCTTTTATTTTGTTTATGTGGTATATCACACTGTTGAACCTTCCTAGTGCCCCTGGGATGAATCCCACTTGATCGTGATGTATAATCTTTTTAATACATTGTTGTATTCTATTTGCTAGTATTTTGTTTAGGATTTTTGCATCAGTGTTCACTAGAGATATTGGTCTATAGTTTTCTTTTTTTGTGACATCCTTGCCAGGCTTTGGTATTAGGGTAACATTGGTTTCATAGAATGAGTTGGGAAGTATTGCTTCTTCTTCAATTTTTTTGGAAAAGTTTGAGGTGTATAGGTGTTATGTCCTCTTTGAATGCCTGGTAAAACTCATTAGTGAGACCATCTGATCCTGGACTCTGTTTTGGGGGAGGTTTTGGATGATTGTTTCAATTTCTGTACTGTTGAGTGGTCTGTTTAGATTATCCAGTTCTTCTTGATTCATCTAGGTAAACTACCGGTATATGTTTCTAAAAACTTGTCCATTTCTTCTAAGTTGCAACATTTGGTGGCATATAGGCCTTCATATTATTCTTATATGATCCTTTGTATTACTGTGGTATCAGTTGTAATTTCCCCTCTTTCATTTCTAATTCTTATTATTTGTTTTCTCTTTTTCCCTTGGTGAGTCTAGCCAGAGGTTTGTCAATTTTATTAATTTTTTCAAAGAATTGGTTCTTTGTTGCATTAATTGTTTTCTACTATTTTCCAATTCTCTATTTTATTAAGTTCTGCTTTGATTTTTATTATTCCATTCCTTCTGCTGGCTTTGGATGATTTTTATTTTTATTTTTCTAGTTTATTAAGATGTGATATTAGGTTGTTTACTTATGATTTCTCTTGTTCCTTGAGATAGACCTGTAGTGATATAAATTTTTCTCTTATTACTGCTTTTGCTTCATCCCAGTAATTTTGGTATGTTGTGTTTTCATTTTCATTCATTTCTATATCTGTTTTTAAATATTTATTTGTTTTTGACAGACACAGAGAGAGACAGAGACAGAGACAGAGAGATACTGAAAGAAAAGGGAAGGCCCTGAGCAGTCTCCATAGTTGTACATCATCAGTTTATGACATGGTTTGATTCCACACAGGTGGGTGGAGGCTGCACAGGTAAGGGTTGGGTCAGGGGCCTCCCACATGGGAGGCATGCCCCCTCAAGCCAGGGCAGGGGTGAGAACTGAACTGGGGTCTTCCTGCACAAAAAGTACATCCCAGCTCAGCATATGGGTCCACACAGACTGGGGCCAGGATTTGATCCTCAGTCCCTGGGGCTGCAACGTGAGCACTTAATCTGTTGAGTCATCCTGGCTTCCTCCTCTATGTATTTTTTAAACTCTTCTTTTATTTCTTCTTTGATCCTGTCATTTTTTAATAACATGTTGTTTAATCTCCATGTATATGTGGCTTTTCCTGCTTTCTTTTTGCAATTGATCGCCAATGTCAAAGGTATGTGATCAGAGAAAACATTTCTTAAATCTGCTGAGGCTAGCTTTGTGTCCCAGCATGTGGTCTATTATTAAGAAAGTTCCCCTTGGGGAAGCCCGGATGGCTCAGTGGGTTAAGTTTTGCTCACTTTGCAACCCCGAGGACCGAGGATCGAATCCCAGTCCCGGCCCGTGTGGACCCATATGCTAAACTGGGGAGTGCCCCCAGTTCAGTTCTCACTGGGGTGAGACCCCAGCCAAGTTCCTGCTCTGTGCAGCCCCGCGCCCAGCTGTGGAAAAGCTGATGATGTGCAACTATGGAGATTGTTCTGGGCCCTCCCCCTTCTCTCTGTCTCTGTTTCTGTATCTCTCTCTGTCAAAAACAATCAAAATAAATCTTTTTTTAAAAAAGAATGTCCCATGTGCACCAGGAAAGAATGTGTAGTCATGTTGTAGGATAAAGTATCCTGTAAATGTCATCTATGTCCAATTGCTATAATGTATCATTTAAAGCTGATATTTCCTTATTTATTTTCTGTTTGGATGATCTGTCCATGGCTGTCAAGGGGGTGCTGAGGTCCCTTACTATAATTGTGTTTTGTCAGTTTGTCCTTTTAGATCTGTTAGTAGGTGCTTTATAAATTTTGGTTTCTTGGTTGGGGGCATATATATTAATAAGTGTAATATCTTCTTGAACTGTCCCCTTTATCATTATGAAATGTCCATCTTTGTCTCATATTATCTTTTTGATCCTGAAGTCTGTTTCATCAGATATGGAAGTATGGCTACACCTGCTTTTCTCTGGATGCCATTTGCTTGGAGTATTTTTTTTTTCTGCCCTTTCACTTTGAGTCTGTGTTTGTCCTTGTGACTGAGGTGTGTCTCTTATAGGCAGCATAAGGTTGGTTTTTGTTCTCTAATCCAGTTGTCTACTTTGTGTGTTTTTATTGGAGAGTTCGGTCCATTTACATTTAGGGTGATGACTGATATATGAGGATTTCCTATAGCCATTATGTCTTTTGTTTTCTGGTAGCCCTTTTCTTCTATTATTTCTTTGTTTTTTTATTTCCATCGGTTTATTTTAGTTTGATGGTGTTTATGGCTTTTCTTTCTTTTTTTTTTTTTTTTTTGTTTTTTTTTTTTTTTTTTTTTTTTTTTTTTTTTTTTTTTTTTTTTTTTTTTTTTGGGTCTGTTTGTTTTGTTATGTGTCCCAGTCATAAGTTATTTTTCAGTGGTTACCATAAACATTATGTAAGAGAAAGTTACATATATGCTGTGGTTCCTTTTCTCAAGGATGCTTTTATCTCCATTCTCTTCGGAAGTTGCATACCTTTACTTCCTCCCTTTTATGTTTTTGTTATCCCAATTTACCCCTATTTACTTTTCTTTTTTGTTTCAGGTCCAATCACCTCCTGCAGTATTTCTTGAAATGTTGGCCTTGTGCTAGAGAATTCTTTCAGTTTCTGTATGTCTAAAAAGGTCATTATTCCTCCTTCATATCTAAAGGATAACTTTGCTGGATAGATGACTCTTGGTTTGTAATTTCTCTCCAATATTTTGAATACTTGATTCTACTTACTCCTGGCTTGTATAGTTTCTGCTGAGAAATCTGATGATAGTCTCATAGGTTATGGTATTCTTTTACCAGGCTACCTTGAGAATTCTTTGTCTTTGACCTTTGACATCTTCAGCATAATGTGCCTTACACAGGGTCTGCTAGGATTCAAGTAGCTAGGGGTCCTGCTTCCTTCTTGAATTTAAGGGTTCAGTTCTTGCCATAGATTTGGGAAGTTCTCATCTACTATTTGTATGAGCAAATTCTCTGTGCCCCTCCTGTCCTCTGCTCCCTCCAGAATGACCATTATTCTTACATTACTCTTTCTAATGGAGTCAGACAGTTCTTGTCGATATCTTTCATTTCTTATAGCTCGTGGGTCTCTCTCTTCTTCCTTCTGTGACATTTCCATATTTCTGTCTTCAATTTTACCAATTCTTACCTCCATCTGATCAGTTCTGTTTCCTATGCTATTTCATTTTTCATTTATTTTATTGTGTTATCTCCAGGATTTCTATTTGCTTCTCTTTTATAGTTTCAATTTCCTTTTTGAGATCACTTAGCTCCCTCTGTGTATTCTGCCAACTTTCTTTGATCTCTTTGTGTGTTTTCAAAATTGCAGTCTTGAATTCTGTCATTTAGCTCATATATTTCCGTATCTTCCAGTTCCTTTTCTGGAGATTTTTCATTTTTTTTTTCTGGGCACCTTTGTTCACTAGGGCACTCATTGCTGTTGGAGCATTTTTTTTTTTATTTTTTTTTTTCCTGGACATGAAGACATATCCAAGGGTAGATGTGAAGAGATCTTTATTTTACTTCCTAGCTGGTTTTGCTGCACTGTCTTACAGTATTTTCTCTTGTTTATTTGGTTTTCTCACAGTGGGGAGATTTCCTATATGGTGGGTTCTCTTTGACTGAGTCACCCTGGTCTCTGTATGCCTCCTGTTTGGGAAGATATGGTGGGCAACAGTATTCTATACTTCTGAGATCCGACTGCAGTCAGAAGATGCCACTCCTGTTCTTCACAGTTTTCCTGGATCCCTCTGCTGGCTGGGGTGGGGGTAGGGTTTGTTGGGAAAGGTGCAGATCTGTTTGCATCTCAGGGTAATGGCAGCTTCCAGGCAGCAGCTGACTGAATGCAGGCTCTGGGCAGAGCTGATGGGGCAAGCTTTGGGAGAGAGCAAGTGGAAGCAGTCAGGTTCTGTGTGCAAGGCCATGCAATGCTCCAGCTGGGGCCCTACCTCATAAAGGCTTCTCTGCACTTCAGCCACCAGCACACTGCTGCCAGCACTCCAGCATCCAAAACACCCACTTCTTGCTCTTGTTGCTGGCCTTATGCTCCATGGGCCCCCACACTCAATCACCCAACCCATGCTCTGGCAGCCAGTCCCATGCTCTGGTCACCTGCACCAATCTCTGGCTCCTGCAGGTGCCTCACTCCTGCCTCTTGTACTGCCTTATGGCCGCTCTCACCATGCTATGGCTGTTCTCACTGAGCTCCTGCCACAACAACTCACTAAAGCCAGCCACACCCACTTCTGCCATCTGCCACATGTCCCAGCCACCCACACCTCTGCCTTTGTCCATTCTAGGCCTCCAACCCACCCAGAGTCACTCTGCACCTCAGCCCGCACTCTCACATTACCACCTCAGTCAGCCTCTCCTCTGCTGGTCTCTGGGTCAGTCTCTGGGTCAGTCACCGATTAGGTCTACAGGTCACACTCCATGACATGTCTCTGCATTGTTTCCTTTCTCTCTCACTTGTCTCCCCTTCTCAGGCTTTAGGTGTTTTCTTGTGATGAGTGGGTCTCAGCTGAAGCTGTGTGTTGCTTAGGGATTCTCTGGTTGGATTTTAGTTGTTCAATTTGTTCTTTCCAGAAGTATCAAGAGCTCCTCTCATGCTGCCATCTTGATGACATCTCAAGAACAGCCTCTTGAAGGAAGAGATCCAATCTTATTCCTTTGTGCCAACAGTAACCTAGCACACAGACGTTCAAAAGGATGGAAGCCTTCTGAAAATAATGCCAGAAAGAGGGAGACCAGAGGCACAGTGAGACTCAAACTACTTTCCAGGGGCTGTGGTTGCTGTTCCTATGGGTACGCATGTGTCCAGATAGGTTAAAAGCATATGTGGTTCAGGTCCCAGAACTTGCGTCTAGTACTGTCCCTCTCAAGGAAGCAGAAGAGGATTTTAATTGAACAGTTATTCTTCTGCATGATAAAATAGGCATTGAAAACTTCCTTGATTCTTCACAGTAGAAAAGGACTTTGTAAAAATTAGTGGTCAGGACAAAACTCTGAAAACTGGTCAGGCTGACCCAAATATTACTTCTTGAGCTAATTTTCATGGTATTTTGGGATATAGTGAGCGGAAGCAAAAGGTAGAGTTTGCCTCCTCCAGCCAACACCACTGTTATTTCTCATGCTGAAAAACCTCCAGTTTGTTAGTGTGTTAAAGACAGTGAGGGAACTGAACAGAGACCAAGTGAGGAAGAGAAAGGCAAGAATGCTGGGCTAGCAACACAGGGAGAGCCAAGCAGCATGTACCTAACACAGATGAAGTTAGAGGGGCAAGACTGCTCCTCTGAGGTGGGCAGTAAGGGCAGGGACGAATTCCTAAGCATAAATTCCTCCCACCCACTAAACATGGTTACTTAAGATCCCAGTATCAACAATTACTTTCTTTGTGCAACAACATGGATGGAACTTGAGATCATCATACTAAGCAAAATAAGCCAGACAGAAAAAGCTAAGAACCACATGCCTTCACTCATATGTGGAATATATGAAAACTGAAAGCAAAAAAGGAACAGAACCTTCTGGACATAGTCAATAGTTTAGTGGTTACCTGGAGTTAAGGAAGGAGGAGGTAGGAGAAGAGGGAAAGGAGCCAGATATATGATGATGGAAAGAAAGCTGACTCTGGGTGGTGAACACATAATGTAACACATAGACCAAGTAGTACAGAAGTATATAACTGGAACCTATGTAGTTTTTACTAACCAATGTCATTCCAATAAATTTAACAATAAAGAGAGAGAGAGAAACTGCTTTCTTTGTCCTGTGTGACAATACAGCTCTCCTTGGTAGAGCCATCTGCAGTTTGAATGAAATAGAGATCAGGAATCCTGACCTACTCCATCAGCCAAGCAATCAAGGATGGTCACAATAGCTTCCTGGAGTCTGTATTTCATCACCAGTAACTTTGAAATAATAGTGAGCAGCCCCATTTCACAGGGGCAAAGGGAGCAAGGGGTCAAGAAGGAGTTCTAACATGCTCTAAGTACCTCCAGGTTGGTCCATTTCATCCTCACAATAGCTTTAGAAAGTAAGTTTTATTACTTTTTAGATGAGTAGTCAAAGGGACACAAGAAAGACTCTATACTACCGGTATGTGTGTACAGCTCCTCCATAAACCATATCTATTTGTTTTTTTCCCTAAGAAACCTCACTGGTGATTTATTTCTCTTGTAGGAACCAGTCAAACCCTTTTCTGAAGAGTCTTGGTGAAGAAAAGGCACAATATGGGAAAGGACCCGCACCTCTGGCCAATGAATCTTGCCTTGGTCACTCACAAAGGTTTGCCAACTCACCAAGGACACCCTTATTCCCTCTCACAGGGAGGCTGAGACTATCCATGACCCCAAGCCCTTCCTCCATAGCCCCTCTTTTCTGCCGCCACCCAAACCACACTCAGAGGCCCCTTTGGGTAGTAAGGGGAAACATAGGGTGACTAAACCAAAGCAGGATGCCAGGAGCCCTTCTATCCAATTCATTCTGGTGTGGAAGGGAAGAGTTGGCAACAAAAGAATGCAAGTTCTTCATGGAAACAACATATGCTGAAAGCAGGTAATGACAGCAATCCTAGAGACACAATGGCAAGTTATGACTTCCATTATAAACCATTTTTTGGAGCCTTAAAGCTTCTACAATAATTCTCTGAAACCCCAACCTGCTTCTTTTTTTCCCAAAACTCCTCAGAAGCAAGGGCCTGGCCTACCAGAGGCTTAGATGACATCTGTCCCAAAATGAACTCTGCCTTCCCTCAAACTGTCCCTCCTGTACCTTGCTACTTGGATTAATGGAGAGTGGGCCAAGATGGGAGCCCACTCAGCCATAACCCTTTGGCTGCCCCATAATCACCACCAATTACACCTCCAGCCCGTGTCAACCCTCAGGGACAAACTGTGGGTCTCCCAGACAAAGCTGTGTGCTTCCTGGGATAGTCAACACATCTAGCATTATCAGAAAGTTGGTCCTAACCTCTGTCCATAGTCTAACTACTCCGATACTCTAACTACACTTGACTTGGACAAACACACATATTTACTCTTTCACACCTTCATGGCTTTGCATATATATGACCTTGGTAACAAATCTCTTTATGTCTTTCCCCATTAGGAAACTCTCACTTATTTTTCAGGGCCCACCTCAAACCTCATTACCACTGTAACCCTGGGAAGAGTAGATTGCTGCCTCCTCTGTGCCCCTGAAGCACTCAATACACAGCCCTAGCCATGGCGACCACAGGGTCCTGTTCTGAAGGAACAGTCCTAATTTTAAATATTTGGTCCTGCTGTCACCACGATAAAGACATGTGTTCTTGTCAAACCACGTGTTTCAGTGTTTCGTTCATAAATTACATCACTACAGCAAAAGGAATGATAGCATTGCATGTTAGTCATTTATTTACACACCTGTTCCCCCAACCAGCTATGAGCTCCGGAAAAACAGAGTCTGTCTTTTATTTATCTTTGTCTCTTCAGTGTTATAACAATGCTTAGGAAAGAGTAGATAGAGAATGATCTCCCTGACATGTGGCTTATGCCTCATGGTGTCAGGTGGCAACTTCTAGCCAACAACCATAATTAAACTCAACAGAGCACCTTCCTAGTTTCAAGCACTTTTCCTTTTAATCTCATTTCAAGTTACCTGCTGCTCTAGACAGAAAAAGCCAGCTCAAAGCTGTGGTTCTTAAATGATACTTCAAGAAACAAAGTTAGGGGAAGCCGGGATGGCTCAGTGTGTTAAACGCTCACTTTGCAGTCCCAGGGACCAAGGATCAAATCCTGGCCCCGGCCCATGTGGACCCACATGCTGAATTGGGGAGTGCCCCCAGTTTGGTTCTCACCAGGGTGAGACCCCGACCCAGTTCCTGGTCTGTGCAGCCCCGCCCACCTGTGGAATGAAACTATGTGGAAAAACCAATGATGTGAAACTATGGAGACTGCTCTGGGCCCTCCCCTTCTCTCTGTCTCTGTCTCTCTCGCTCTGTCAAAAACAATAAAAATAAATCTTTTAAAAAAACAAAGTTAACAGCACAAAGAGGAATCTTTAACAATAAATATAAATAAAGAAATCTAGTGGACACTACTCTAACCAAGTGGTCTAGCTCAGCATAATACCAGTGGGGTAACATGACATCACGCTGCCTGCTGTGGTGCTATGTGTGACACACATTACCATGGAGTCATTCTCACCAAAAATTCTCAACCTGAGACTAATAAAGCCTCTAAACTCAACTTAAAGAGTTTACAGGAAATATAAAAAATAATGGAACAAGTGAAAAGATACCACAAGGAAACCATGAGACAAAGCCAGAAAGTGATTCTTAAAAAAAAAAAGACAGACGTCATCAAGATGGCAGAGTGAGAGGAACTCATGAAACCTCTCCTGGAAAGACAACAATTTAAACAACTAAAATCCAACCAGAGAATCCTTAAGTACCGCACAGCCTCAGCTGAGACCCAAGAAAATTCCTAAAGCTGGAGAAATGGCAAGTGAGAGAGAAAGAAAGGGAGCCATGTGGAGACCAGCCCCGGAGAGCGATCCAGAGACCTACCCAGTGACCAACCCAGAGGCTGACCCGAGTCCAGCAGAGGAGAGGCTGACTGAGGGGGGAACCGGGGGTGCGGGTCCAGGAACAGAATGACTCTGGGTGGGTTGAAGGCCTGGAACAGACAGAGGTGGAGGCACAGACGGCACAGCACGGGGTGGACAGAAAAAGCAGGCGCGGCTGACGGTGGTGGGAGGCCCCAGTGGAAGTGTGGGAGGAGTAGCTGGGCGTGGTGAGGGTGGCCAGAGCGCAGGGCAAGAGGCCAAAGCGAGGCACCAGCAGCAGCCAGAGATCGGTGCAGGTGACCGGAGTGAAGATTCAGCTGCCAGTGCTTGAGTCAGGCGGCTGGAGCTGGGGGATCACAAAGCGTGAGACCGGTAACTGGAGCCAGAGGTGGGTTTTCCAGTGGCTAGAGCACGGACACCAGGTGTGTGTTGGCGGCTGAGGCACAGAGTGGCCCTCAATAAGGTGAGAACCCAACTGGAGCACTGCGTGGCCTTGGACAACGAGCCTGGCTGCTTCCCCTTGCTGTCTCCCAGGGCTCGCCCCGCAGGCCTCATCCACAGCCTGCCTTCAGTGAGCTGCTGCTGGGAAGCCACCATTACCCTGTGATGCAAACAGACGTGCACCTTTCCCAACAGGCTCCGTCCTCACTCTTCCCACTGAAGCCAGCAGAGGGAAGCCGCCATTACTCTGTGAAACAAACGGACCTGCACCTTTCTGAACAAGCCCCACTCCAATGTGTCCCGCTGAAGCCAGCAGAGGGATCTAGGTGTGGCAGCTTCTGTCAGCAGTGGGATCTAAGAGGCATAGAATACCATCGCCCGCCATACCTTCCTAAAGAGGAGGCATATATGAAATACCTAGGAATAAATCTAACAAAGAATGTGAAGGACTTATACACAGAAAACTATAAGACACTCTTAAAAGAAATTAAAGAGGATACAAAGAAATGGAAAGACATTCCATGTTCATGGATTGGAAGAATTAACATAGTTAAAATGACCATACTCCCCAAAGCAATATACAGATTCAGTGCCATTCCCATCAAAATCCCACAGTCATTCTTTCAAGAAATAGATTTAAAAAATCATCAAATTTGTATGGAACCACAAAAGACCACAAATCGCAAAAGCGATCCTAAGAAAAAAGGATAAAGCTGGGGGCATCTCACTGCCTGACTTTTATCTGTACTACAAAGCCTCAGTAATCAAAACAGCTTGGTACTGGCAGAAAAACAGACCCACGGACCAATGGAAGAGAATCGAAAACCCAGAAATAAACCCACAAATTTATGGACAGATTATTTTTGATAAAGGATCAAAAAATATACAGTGGGGAAAAGAAAGCCTCTTCAGTAAATGGTGCTGGGGAAATTGGAAAACCACATGCAAAAGGCTGAAGGTGAACTGTGATCTCTCACCATATACCAAAATTAACTCAAAATGGATTACGTAAAGACCTCCAAATAAGAAAGGAAACAATAAATTGCATAGAAGAAAACATTGGCACTAAACTTATGGACCTGGGATTCAGGGAGGACTTTATGAATCTGACCTCATTGGCAAGGGAAGTAAAAGCACAAATAAACAAATGGGACCTTATCAAGCTAAAAAGCTTCTGTGCCGCAAAGGAAACCATCAACAAAGCAAAG
>PVKE010035912.1:0-16644 GCA_004027555.1 Craseonycteris thonglongyai
ATATATATATATATAAAAAAATAAAAATAAAAAAAAATAAAAAAATAAAAAAAATAAAAGGAAGGGTTAATGGGGAAGCCAAGGATGGTTCAGTGGGTTGAGTGCTCACTTTGCAGCACCGGGGACTGAGGATGGAATCCCGGCCCCGGCCTGTGCGGAACCATGTGCTGAACTGGGGAATACCCCCAGTTCAGTTCTCTCTCTGTCTCTGTCTCTGTACCTCTCTCTGTGTGTTAGAAAAAAAAATAAATAAATAAAAAGAAATTATTTGTTAAAAAAAAAAAATTAAAAAAAAAAAAATTTTAAAGGAAGGGTTAAGCCCACTACACCTAGCACCTAATGCTTTATATTTTATCAAGCAAAAGTGGTAGCAGCCATATTACTATAAAAAAACAAGGATTGTTCTTGGAAAGATGTAGCTCAAACATCATTTCTTGATAAAGTCTTCACTCCTACACATACACTCACATACCATAGCATTTTCTTTTTTAAACTCTTTCTTTTATTTATTTATTTATTTGTTTGTTTATTTATTTATTTATTTATTTTTGACAGAGTGAGCGAGAGAGACAGAGAGAGAGAGAGAGAGAGAGAGACAGAGACAGAGACAGAAAGAGAACTGAACTGGGGGAGCTCCCAGTTCAGCATATATGGTTCCGCACGGGCCGGGGCCGGGACTCGATCCCCGGTCCCCGGCGCTACAAAGTGAGCGCCCAACCCACTGAGCCATCCCAGCTCCCCATAGCATTTTCTTCATGTATACAATTCAATTGAGTGACAGAGTCCCTGCTCTCCTGTTGTCTAAAGAAAAGACAATACATTAAATACTAAATTATATCTTAATATATAAAGATAAAGTGCTATACTAGCAAACAAGTGGTACAACTCAATTTATATTTGGTAAATAAAGAATAAAGAATTCCTGGGTAAAGTGACACCATAGCTAAAGTGAAGTGGATGAGATAAAGGAATACATTTCACTTAGGATCACTTAGCTGTAAAGAAGTCTCACTGAAGTAATTTTATGGTAAGGACGGGAAGTAAGGATTCACTATAAAGGTATATATGTATACCAGGGAACACAAGAAAAGTCAAATAACTCAGCCTTAAGGAAAGTATATCGCACAGAAACATCACTCTTGACATGTATGTAACTCATCTTCTCTCCAAATGTCTCCAAATATCTCTCCTCACTGACAATGAAATTCCTGACTCTTTATTCTGCATATTTTTTGTCTACCTCATAGCTTCTCCTTCACATTTGTACCTTCTCATAACCTTGGCTTACTAGGACTACTGAAAGATTAAACTCTACTTCATACATGGTAACTGAGACACTCATTTGGTCTCATTCAGTGCACTATAAATCATTGTTCTCTCAGGATGGGATCCCTTAGTTGGAAGTCTTAAGATATAAGGGATCTGATTGGCCTTTTTCATCTTTTCAGGTCTATGTATTGGCTCCTCATAGCTGACGTACCCAAACTTTGTGCAATCACTTGTTTCTAAAGGTAGAGGAGAATGGGTGGAACTGTGAAAAAGAAGAGCTATTTGACCAGCTTCAGTAGAGACTATGGGAAAGGTAGTCTTTAAGACAAGTGTGAAAATGAGAGGCTCTTGTCATGTCCAGGTTATAGAGTCTCAAGCAGAAAGAAACTAGGTACAAGGCACAGAGGCAGGAAAGAAGGCATGGATGAAAAACTGTAAGTGCATAACAGTGAAGGCATAGCTCATGACAAGAGAACATAGCAACTATGTAGGACAATATTAAAAAAAGATAAATTACAGTGGAAAGACTCTTTAGGAGCCTGCTGCCACAGACCAAATAGGAGAAGATGATGACTTCAACAAAGATAGTGAGGGTGGTACTGAAAGGTAGAGGATGAGATTCAGAGGAATTTGAGAGGTAGATTTACATGTCTACCTCATCAATTATATGTAAAAAATGAGTAAAAAGTCAATTAGAACTCCCAAGTTTCTAACTTAGGCAACTGGGTAAAAGACAGTGCCATTAATTGAACCAGAAATGGAACTGTAATCCATTTATTACTGAGTGGGAAGGGAGAAGTTGCAGGAGAAACAAGCAGAAAGAAAATGTATGTGACATGGAAGATCATGAATCCAATCCAGGCCACATTTAAGGCGGTTAAGATATATCCAAGTAAAACAGTCATTAGGTAAATGCATAGGTGACACTGAAGCATCAACAAGGGTCTGAGTCAAAAATTAGACTTTGTAACTATCCATAATTACATTAGATGAGAACTGTTGGGTGGAGAGAGTAAAAGAGGACAAAACCCGCTGTCAGAACCCTTTGTTAATACAAACACATTACTGTGCTACTGCCATGAATAGACTCAACTCCCACAGTAGACTTGAAGCAAGTTGAGGGCAGGGATGCCTCTTCTTTGTCTTTGTGCAGTAAGTGCCAAGCACAGGCCATGGTAGCATAACATGGAAAGGAAATGCATGAGCTACATTGTATAGACATGAAACCAACTCTTTCCTGAGGGAAAGGAAGCGTTATTTTGTTTTATTTTTTGATATTTTTCAGCAAGTGGTAGTGGGAAAGAACTTATTAGAGAATCTGTAATCATTATAAAGTAATAGCTAAATACTGAATAATAGATTCATTAATAAAGAATTGATCCCATCTGGGAGTTTCATTTGTGTCAGTCAAATAAGCAAATGCTCAGTTATGTGTTTAAAATAAAAATTATTTTCATTTTTGCTTACTGAAAGCCTGGGTGAAAAAAACAAATATATATAGATATAGGTGATATAGATAGATATAGACATAGAGATAGAGATGATACAGATATAGATATATAGATATATATGGTATAGATTAGATATAGATATAGGATAGAAATAGACATAGAGATGGAGATAGAGATAGATATATACACACATACACATTTGTCAAAACTCATCAAACTGTTTAAATATAATACAATCTATAAATTTTAATGTAGATAAAATAATCTTCAATTTCTAAAATATGCCTGTGGAGAGAGGGTGACTGATTAGAAGAAAACATCTCAATCTTTGTTGTATTTTTCTTTTAATTTTCCAGCAAATCCCCATTTATTGAACACATACTCAGATCCTTTATTCGGTGCTTGGAATACATAAAACATGAGTATAAGAAAATTTCTTATTCTCAGGGAACTCACAATTTAGGGTTAAATCAGACATGAAAACTGATCATTAAATGGATGACCATTAAAGTAAGAATACAGTGCCAAGGGCCAAACATGGCTGTATAAAAAGTTTATGATCTTTTTCTCCCCTCTGTACTCCTAGTTCAGGTGTCCAGGAGAAAATGAAGCTGAAAACTTCACTCCCTATACTCATGAATGAATACATTATCACAACTATATGTACTAATTATATATGCAACACATTATAAGAGGCACAGACAAAAGGGAAACAAATGTAGAGTAATAATGGTGTGCTATTGAATTGCATTGTTCCGTTTTAATCAATAATACTGCCTCCTCTTATATAAACCATCAAGTGCAGTGGGGTAAGCAGGTAATGGGGAGGTGGCAGAGAAAAGGGCTGGGAGAAATTTGCCACTTTAAAAATGAATTCTAGAAAATGTTCATTACTCAAATAATTGTACACCACTTTCACAAATAACTTCAGTTCTATTCAAACTCAACACAATGACTTGAGACCTGGGTTCGAAACAACCCTTTAAAATATTCTAATACTTCAAGGAACATAGTCTTACTCAGAAAGATAGATACAAGATTAAATCCTGGTAAAGAAACCTCTTATACAGCTACATTTCCTTTTCCAAGACTTTCATTTAATAGAACCACCAAAGGTTTCGCTAATAGTATAGGAAGTAATTTTTTTTAATTTAAGTTAAAGAAATATAATTATTGTTTTATTTTGTTTTTCTTTTTTTTTTTAAATTTATTATTTTTGACAGAGAGAACGAGACAGAGAGAAGGGGGAGGGCCCAGAGCAGTCTCCATAGTTGTACGTCACCAGTTTTCGACATGGTTTCATTCCATGCAGATGGGCAGAAGCCACACAGGATGGGAACCAACAGAGGCCTCCCGCATGGGAAGCTTACCTCTGGGAGAACTGAACTAGGGGCCTCCCACATGGGAAGCTCATCCCAGTTCAACATATAGGTCCACATGGGCAAGGATGATCATCAGACCCTGGGGTTGCAAAGCAAGCACTTAACCTACTGAACTAACGTGGCTCCCCTTGTTTTTTCACTTTTACGTATTTATAATATTATTATATTGTAGCCACTCACATAAAAATACTTCTACAAGGAATACAACCAGACATGCTAGACGAGGACAAGGTATCTTTAGCCAGATATGCTAGTCAGTGAGGCAATAAACCTTTACCAGTCCATTACACGTTGTTTTCTAGATTATCTTCTGGTATAAATCAATTTGTAGAGATTAACTCTTGCAAAAGATTAAGTACTGTATATTTGAACACTAAATGAATATGGGTATAAATATTATGGGAAGCCGGGATGGCTCAGTGGGTTAAGCCCTCACTTTGCAGCCCTGGGGACCAAGGATCGAATCCTGACGCCGACCCATGCGGACCCATATGCTGAACTGGGGAGTGTCCCCCGTTCAGTTCTCACTGGAGTGAAACCCCGGCCCAGTTCCTGCCCTGTGCAGCCTCACGCCCACCTGTGGAATGAAACGATGTGCAAAAACCAATGATGTGCAACTATGGAGACTGTTCTGGACCCTCCCCATTCTCTCTCTATCTCTGCTCTCACTCCCTCTCACTCTCTCTCGCAGTCTCTGTCAAAAACAATAAAAATAGGGGAAGCTGGGATGGCTCAGTGGCTTAAGCTCTCACTTTGCAGTGCCGGGGACTGGGGATCAAATCCCGGCCCCAGCCCGTGCAGAACCATATGCTGAACTGGGAGCTCCCCCAGTTCAGTTCTCTCTCTGTCTCTGTATCTGTATCTCTCTCTTTCTCTCTCACTCAAAAATAAATAAATAAACAAAAACATATTTAAAAAAAAAATAGTTGTCTCCAAGAAAAACACTTACCGGTATAAAAAAACAAAAACAAAAAAACAATAAGAATAAATCTTAAAAAAAAAAAAAAAATTATCCAAGGATTTTACTAAAGGGAAAAGAACCATGGCAATTATACATTTAACGTCATTGTGTATTTTAATAATGAAGTATTAATGAACTTCAAAAAATAGTAGATTTGCTTCTATTACATCAGTACAGGCTGCATAAATTGCATTATTTATGATTGATTCTATATATTCTTATTCTACTTGACATAATCATACATACATGGAATGCCTATCATGTCTTAGAAAAAACCTTCTTTGAAATGCATTTTGTCAGACTGGGAGATGATAATTCCAGTGATGAGTAAGGGAAGAGGTCCCCCCAATCTATGTTGCTTTGGAAAGCAGGCACATCAGTGACCATTATTTCTAAACAATTTCCTGAGTAACCATAGAGATAGTATCACTGAGATATCAATGAAATTGTTTGCTTACTATAAAATAAACCAATTTACTAGTTTTATTATCTCCATTTTTCCCTTTCACCATTAAAAAGAAAAATAAGAATGTATCAGTTAATGGTTGCGTAGTGCATGCTATGACTAAACTCCAGGACAGACTGTGGAAATGGTTTTTAACTTATGTGCCCAGTGTACAATATTTTATCTCAATTTTCTTCTTTATTGTGTTATTTTTATTTCATTCCAACTTAGCAGCCATCACTTGCATCTTTCATTATCATGGTTTAAAATAAGTCACATGGAAACATTCCTTATTGGGGTGAGCATTTAGATGACTTCACAAATTTGCACCTGGTCCTTATTAAGCCAGTGAATGGTTCAGCATGATTACTAAGAAGCTCGTTACATTTACTTCCCTGCTTCATTTAGAGCCCAGACCAAACACTATGAAACAAAAATGAGTAACCTCATGTACTGACTGAAGAAATTCTTCCATATTCAGCTTCCTGCTAAATACATGTTCAAGTAATAATACTGCTAATAGAACATGTCTTTTATTTTGTGAGTCCATGTGACACAAAAAGGCATTTTCCAAAAGAGGAGCTATTTTTCCACGAAATATCAGCCTTGCATGACCAACGAAATGATGGATTCATAAAATGTAAAAGAAGCTTCAACATTTATTTTCAGAATGTACTGCTCACATTTTGATCCAAAAGCAATGAAAGTTGCACACATAAACAAATCCTTTTATATAGATTGTAATTCACATAGATTTAAAATGGTTCAAAAGTATCAAATAAAATCTGCCTTGCCTTTATTTGTAGGAATTGATCATCTAAATTGAAAAGCTGAATTCTGCATACAAGTTTCATCAACACAGCGTATACTTTTCCATAAACACACACACACACACACACACATATGTCTACAAATAAACATACAGTTATGTTAGTAATTTGGGACACACAAATATGTCCTTACTATACATAAATTGTTCTGAACAACATTTTTATTTCTTAATAGTATTTTTAAATACATCTATTTCACTCTTTGGTTAACTTTCATTATATTAAAAAGTCAACATAATGGCATCATTCTTGTAACTTCACAGCATCATTCAATGCATTCTCATGTTTTGAAACAGTGTTTGAGTTTCAGGGCAGGTACTAGTATCTGAATCTTACCAATGGGCCTACTGAAGCTAAGATAGAGTAAATGACTTAGGACAGAATAGAATTCTACCTTTCTGGTGCCCAGGCTTTGGTTTCTCCCCTTGTCTCCTAATGTTCTACATTAAAGATATTGTGCTGTGAGCATTAACAATACTATTGCCATCAGTTACGTTTAGGTTTCTACATAGTACTAATAAAATCCAATTAGCAAAGTCAATATAATAACATCACTATATAGAGATCTTCACGCTTGACCCTGGTCTCTTCCTTCTTTTCTCTTTTGGACCAAACTAAGGAATACTAGATAGTCAAAAGAGCTATGTTCAAATTTTCACTTCTGTATCTTCATCATAACTCTTTCATTGCTTATTGGTATAACTGGCCTGAGGTTACAGACTGCCTTATACAGGACTTTATGAAGATTTACATTTGCTCATCAGGTGGTTTAAATACTTCATACAAATCACCTATAGTACCATCAATCACCTTGGCCAGATTGGTATTTAGCTCTGAGCTTCCATGCCTGAAAAGTGACCTACTGAAAATAGAAGATCATACATTGGTTATACATATATTGTCAATTTTTCAAATATGTACATTTGTATAAAATAACCGTGTGATGCCCAGATGTTTTTATAAAAGTATTCTTAATATATATGCAATAGTATAAGGTTAATACTAGCCTGCCATTTTTAACTTCACACAGTACCTTTTTAGGAAAATAAGAGAAATGTTTCACATTATCCACATACTAACTATCTCAAATGCTTTTAATAAAATCTATGTTAAAAATATTCTTTCATCATCTTCACAGACTCCTTAGATTAGAACGCCTGATTAACAAAACAAAATTAAAAAAAAAGCTTTTTAAAGATTTAGTGGAAACGTTAATATTAATTAAATCTTTTATCTGAATTGATTAGTGTAATTCATTATTAACTACTTTTCTGGAAAGATGTGCTAAATTACAGTCAATAGAGCACTACTGATAGATTATTCAATGACATTGCTTTAGGCTTAAAAATAAGAGAGCACACAGATTTCTGAAGTGTTTTCCTGCTCGACATATTTTTTGGTATGATCTAGCCCAAATGGTTGTGATTATCTTCTTTTGGATATATTTCTGAATGATATTTTGTAATTATTTCTACTTCAGTAGTATTACTTTATAGTTTAAAACTACTAGAATATGAAAAATCTCTGAAACCAAACAGCTTAGTCTCGATCATTTACAAATACATTTTATTAAGAGGGATATTTTTGTAATTTTACATAAAATCAAAGTTGATGAAGCTTAATGACAATTTAATAAAATGCAATAAAATCAAAAGATTTCTTAAGAGCAAATGTCATGGTGATATTCATTTGCTATCACTAAAGAGTTTTCCCACAGGTTATTTGACCAAAATCCTAATTTTAAAATATAAAACCTGATTTCCTTAAAAGTAGATTATTTTTTAAGTGAGAAGTTTTTACAGCATTATAAAACAGTGCTTTAAATATGTCTTTTAATGAACTGTAAAAATGATCAAACATATGGCTATCATTTCCCTCGTAATACATATGGGTAAAAGTTATAGGAAATATCATTAACGAAATGTGTTGCAGACTTGATTACACCTCCTAATATTTGAAAAATAGTTTGATGTGTTTTATAAATGCAACATGTGCCACATTCCTAATTATTACTCAATCCCACATGTCCTCACTCATATCTTTTGAATACGTTCAAGCGATGATAATGTTCTTCAAGATGAAAAGGCTTGCTCAGTAAAGATGAATCACAAGGCCTCTCTTTACACACTGGCTTTTTTAAGAGAGAAAAGAGCTGGGAGAGCTGCTGGATTATCTCCTGGTTGAAAACAGACACCCGGCCAGGAGGTGTTCTGGGAGGTTCAGCCTCACCCCTGAACTAGCTCTCCACGCCCTGGGGGCAAAGGCTCCTCGGTCTTCTATGTCACCGGCTCACTTTTGGCAACTCAGTTCCTCACTAGGCTCTTCTATGTGATATCACTAAACACCAGCGCATCAGGAAGGAGGAAGGGAGAAAGGAAAGGAGAAGGGCAGGGAGAAGGGGAGGGAGAAAGGGACGGAGGAAAGGGGGGGGGGGGGAAGAGAAGGGAGACAGAGAGAAAGGAAAAGAGCAACCTTGTTTTACCATCACTACCCAAGTGCTCAGAAGGCTGCAAAGAAATAGCGTCTCCTTTGGGGATTCCCCCAGGACATAAGAATTCCTTCTATAATGTGTTTATTCAGTACAAGAGAACAGATTTGGACCACTATTTAATGAACAGCATGGAATGCAAAACTTTTTTTAATAGTATAGGAATTATCAAGATCCAAGCTATAGTACATGGGTATGTAAATCACAAACAAATACAGCCTTCTCCCATGTAAAAGGGGAAAGTTATTTATAAAAGCAGTCCTTGGATCATGAATAGCCCCTGAAGACTGGGCCCTCAAGGTCCCAATATCCTTTGAATTTTGTTTTACCTCAAATTATGTTGGGACTGCCTCTCCGAGTTCACAGAATCGTTGATTTAACACGGTCCTTTGTCCCTAGGGTTTTAGAGTCATAGCTAACTGCAGACTTGGCAGAGAACTCTGAAAATACTTCCCCGTTCAACTCTTCTGCTCACATGCTTCTTCTCCCTCCAAACTGCCAATTCTGGTGTCCTCAAATATACATGCTGTCTTATAAAATGTTGTCATCTGTATTTCTCACTTAGCTTTAATTTATATATTTATAGTATATGGTTTTATTGACAATCGCTAACTAAGGAATATTGATACTTCAACCATTCAAAAAAACCTGAAGAGCAGTAATTTTGTCCCAGTAATTTTCACACTTCTTTGACATGAACTAGAAAGACCTATTCTGAACTTTAACTTTTTAATATGGGTTTTAAGAGATATTATTATTATTTTATTTTTTCTCTACTTACCACCAAGCACACATCCTCATGTGCACACGCACACACACACACTTATATACATATACACACATCCCATAGAAAATAATTTCCCATTTTCAAATGGGAAAACAAATTATATAAAATGATCTTCTGACTACATGGTAAACTTTGTTAAAGATATACACATACACATAACCACGATTTATAGTCTAATTGCCAAACTGAGACTACACTGTGCAAAAACATTATTTTGTACCTTATAAAATTCCTATTCCAAATATTAGTAGTATAGCATGGGAGTAAGAATTGTAACTCCTTTATGCAGTCCAAGAGAAGAATGTATGTTTATATATTTGTTTTTATCTATAAATAATATTTTAAAATTTTTATTGACATTGTTCAAAACAGTAATGATTTTTTCCAGCCTTATTGAGGTATAATTGACAAAATTTTATTTCTTTTTTTTTAATTTATTTTTTAAAGATTTATTTATTGTTTTTGACAGAGAGAGAGAGATACAGAGTCAGAGACAGAGAGAAGGAGAACAGTCTCCATAGTTGCACATCATCGATTTTTCCATAGTTTCATTTCACAGATGGGCGCAGGGCTGCACAGGGCAGGAACTGGGCTGGGGTCTCACCCTGGTGAGAACTGAACTGGGGGCACTCCCCAGTTCAGCATATGGGTCCACACAGGCTGGGGACTGGATTTGATCCTCGGTTCCCGGGGCTGCAAAGTGAGCACCTAACCCACTGAGCCATCCCGGCTTCCCCAAAATTTTATTTCTTAAAACAACAAAGATATTAAAGTGAGGAAACTGTGGGTAATAAGATGAGTAGTGACTTTTCTTTTCTTTTCTGATTATTGCATTAGTTTCAAAATTCCTTACAATAAGCATGTAGTGTCCCAGGGATAAATACCAGAATCCTTAACATTGTTCACCTGAACTCACTGGCCTTAAATCTCGCCTTGGTCCTTTCTGTGTTCCAATCCCCATGACTTCCCTTCATTTCCTTAAAGAAGTCTTTACCCATTCTGCCTCAGAACCTCCTCAGCTGCCATGTTCTCTGACTGGAGGTTACCCTCCTACTCCATCTTTACTTAGTTAACTTACTTGAACCTTTAGCTCAGTCTAGACATTACTTCCCAAAGAGGCCTATCCTCACTTCCCAGACCAGATGATACCTCTGAAAAAGTGTCTGCACTATCCTCTACTTCTTTGGGGCAGCATTACTGCAATTTATACTTATACCTTTATTTCATTATTATTTTATTTCTCTAAACCATAAGCTCCCCTAGGCTCAATACTGTATGTTCAGCACTTGGCATGTAGTAGGCACTCATTAAGCATTTGTTCACTAAATGAAATGTCTTTATAATGTTATATGTTATAATAGTTATGAGATTTATGTATCTGCCACATAATCCAGGGACAAGTTTGAGTTTCGAAAAGTGTTAATTACACAAGTGCATTATAAAATGGTTTCCCGGCAATCTGAAAAATACATGAAATCCAAGGGTATATATCAAAAAGTGTCTCCTATTATCAACATTATTGCAAGTGAATAAAGAGAATGTCAAATGACTACAATGTTACATACTAAAGAATTTCATTTGTTGAGACATTTCTGCTCATTAATCCTGATAAAAACTATTAAATATTCTCTGTAGCTCAGACAAAGCAGCTAACTACTAGTATAAATCTTCGTAAGCCTCTAAAATGACTTAAAGGATATAATAAACCCTATTTGTAAGACATACACATAATTTGAGGTTGGCTTACTTTAGGTGTCCAATTAAAATTATTGCTAACTGCACTGCAACTGTGCCCTGAGGGACTTACTTCTAGGACTTCAACTCAATGTCCCTGCTATTTTCTTCCGCTGTAAAAGTACACCCGTTTAAACATAAAATCTGGCTCACTTGCTTAAAAAGAGCACTAAACTATGTTTTAATTTGCCATCTGCAAGAAGCTAAACTTCATTATTACAAATGTACAAACAAAGCTAGCATAATAACAACATTCAATGCAAAAAAAAAGTTTTGTCCTCAAAGAATAGGACCATTAATGGAGAGTTGTCAGTTCTTGATCATTCAGTTCTTAGACTCACTACTTTGTGAGTCTTTCAAAAGGAATTTGAAATTGCGGGTGGGCTTTCTGCAACCTATTTGCTGAGCTACGTACTTCCTCCAAATTGTTTATGGGATTTAAGGATACCAATTAAATATTAATCAAAGGAAAGGAAATATCAGGAAGTGAATAAATGTTATAACAGCATTCATATTTATTCACATATATAAAGACATATATAAATTATCAAGTTAAATGTTTTAAAGTTTGAATTACCTTCAGTTTGAAATTATTCACCATATTGATCTCTAGTCCATTATTACATGTAATTGAACAAAGACCACACATGTAATTTCTCACATTTACTAAATTGTCTATCTTTCCTTTCCAGCTTTTTACTGTTTTCTTTTGTTTTGTTTTATTTTTTGCAAATAATGAATATTAACATTCCACCATTCCAAACAAATCCCCTGTATTTGGTAGAGGCCATTCATCATTTCGATTCCTATCTATGTATGTATTCTCTCTTTGACCCAGTAATCCCACTTCTAGGACTCTATTCTGAGACATATCTCCCTGATTTTAAAACAATGTATGCACATTATATGTAAAAGCAAATTCTGTTGGTCATTCACAATCAGTCTGTAGCAATGTTTATATTTATCTGTCCACTCCCTCATGAATTACTCATAGCAGCTAATAATAGCTCAATCTCAGAAGATTAACGCTCCCACTTTTTCTTCAGAAAACTGAGGCCATCCAGTGTGAGCTTTCCTAACATTTTGTTTCTTACAACCTTGAACTATCTGGTTCCTGTTTTACCGTTTTTGTTCTATCAGGGGAAAAAACAAAAACATTCCGAATTTGGGGCTGACTCAAGAGAAATAAAGTTGAATAAAATAGGTAATATTAAGTCTTCTTTTACCATAGTGGACCATCAATGCAAAACTGTCTAAAATTTAAGAATTATCAAAAGAATTAACTAAAAGAATTTAAAATTATTATCTCTGGAAGGAGGAGTGGGATGGTGACAGACAATTTGTATAAAATACTTAACTTTATGTTATAGCTTTAAAATAAAAATATTTTTTCTGTTTAGTAAAAATTAATCTCATTAGTTGGTCTGTTATCCTTCTATTTCAGGAGAGAATCCTCAGAGAAAACTGACAGAAAACTGTTTCTTTACTCTAATGCACTGATTAAGTCAGCTGAGATGGGATATAGGAGGAATTTAAACCACCAGAGAAATTTTTCATCCAACACATTCCAGATCAATTCCCCATAGATTCTGAAAGTCATGGGGGGACATAAGAATCTGGGAATAAAGAATGAGGGCTTTTTCTTTTAAATTTTTCCCAAAAAGATTCTGACAGAGTCCCTGAGTTAATAACTTTTACCCCGTACTAAGAACAGCTTTCAAAGAAATTTCATGGGTTTGTTTCTTTAGTTCAAAGGGAAATAATAGCCCTATTTCAAGTAGGTATTTTGTTTCTTCCATTCTCTTCAGAAAGAAAGAGGGAGGGAGGGAGGGGGAGAGAGAGAGAGAGAGAGAGAGAGAGAGAGAGAGAGAGAAAGATAGCTATCCTATGAAACACAATATAAAAATGTTTCTTCATTTGATTGTACACTTATCCCATTAAATAACACATCCTAAATTTTTCAGAGACTAAAAAGTTTCTATTAAATGCTTAATTCAGAAAACAACTTTGTAGTAAATGTTGTCACATATTATTAATTACATTTTATTCGGGGTGACTATATTAATATATATTCATATATCAAAGTATAAAAATGAGATGCTACATTGGCCCTAGATATCTCATTTTTCTACCTTTCCATTTTAGTCCCTAAGAGAAATAAATCACAGAATCTTTAAAACCCTTGTGATTGCCTCTTCCAGGCAAAGTAAAGAAACTCACACAGAAAAGTCAGAATCAGTTCCACTGTAGTGAACAAAAGAGCTCATTTGCTGGTGTTGTCTAAGCTAACGCTTAACGAAGAATCACACCAGATGAAAATCATTGGGTTGTTTATGCTTTCTAATAGAAGTGTAAACCTAAGGGAAAGAGTAGTGCAATAGTCATGCAGAACATAAGAACCTACAGAGAAAGAGAAGGCATGGGACAGAACGAGACCAAGTTTCCCTGATGCCCTGCTCTGCTTCTTCTAAGGGCAACATTCCTACAACAGCACCCAGTATGTTTCCTGGAGTAACTACTATACAAAAGGGTCAATATTTTGACCAGTCAACAGGAGCCACCTTAAAGAATGATGACGGAAAAACCACTTAGGGGGCCCCACAGAAATGACTTCTAAAATGACCCTTTAGGGAATGGGGAAAAGAGCACAGTAAACAAGAAATACTCTCTGAGGGAAGAATTCAACTTAGGTAATTCTGTGAGAGCAAGTTAGGAGAGTAGGTAAATTTATTGGCCTAACAACTTAGATAATCACATCAGTCACCAAGAATTGCTAAATTTCTTATCATTTCTTCTGAAAGATTAAGCTGCTTCCTTTTATATATCTGACATTTACATAGGAAATACAAAGGCTGTCTGGAAAAAATCCAGCCATAAATGCCACTATTTTTCATCTTACCTGGCTGGACACTTTCTGGACAGACCTTGTAAGATTTTATTTCATTGCTGGAAGCATGATCTACAGTTTGATAGGTCCCCATTTTCCAAACACTAGTTCCACCATCAGCTGACACCTCAATGTTTATGTATAAAGGATGTACCAGGGACTTAAAGTGGCTTTATAAGATATCCACAGAAAAAGAAGAAATAACCCACCATTAATAACATTTTTGAACACATGAACATAAGCAATTCCTAGAAGTATGAACTTTTGAAAATACATTGAAATTTCTTTTTCATTTTTTAACTTTAGAGGGTTCCTAATGCCATTGGCATCAAGAAATAAATACAAAATAAACACAATCACAATATTCTTTTTTATTTTTCTGTCTACATACCAAATTTCCTAAATCGGCAGTTTCAAATTGGCTGCATGTTGTAGTTTTTTTAATTATAGTGCCTTCTTGACAAACTAATCTCAGTAGTTAGTACATTGATATTTAACACTGAGCTATTACAACTAAATAGTTTGGTCTGTTTATTGTATACTTTAATGATTGCTTTCAATTAGAGAGGAGCATTCATTCTCCTTTTAAAACTTCTATGTATTGTCCAGATATTGAAAAGCATCATTCTAGGCTTTTTATTGTGTCCTTCTTTCCACCTAGTAAGAGGGAGAGTGATGTGGTAGCTTTTGGAGGCCAAATCCTGTTTCAAATCCTTTTCTCACTACTTACCAGCTGTACAACCTTAGGCAGATTACCGAGCCTTTCAGGATCTCCCCACTTTTTAAATAAAGGCAGCATTTGAAATAAAATAACATCTGTCTTAGAGAATTTGCTCAGCCACATAAGAGAATTTGCTCGGCCACATACACAAAGCAACCTTTGCGGGGCATTTCTTTATTGGGCCCAACTGGCTTTTGGTAGTGACTGAGTGGGATATACCAGTGCTACACCATGTTAGTCCTTCATCACAATATAAAAACACCATTATTCAACATATATTTATTTTGTGTATAGTATATACATAGACACATCATCATATTCAAAAGCCATATATCTATATCTGATGTAAAAATTTCAAAAAAAAAAGAAGTGGGAGGATAAGCAATGTGCAATGTTAGGTATCAAAATTCTTCACTTTGTTTACTTTTCACCTTTGTAGAAACTCTCGAGTTGGCCAGTTACATTATTTGGCTGTGGATAAAAATTTGTGGGTAAGCAATCCACAGAAAGGAGGAGAGAGTCTCGTGCACACAAAGAATGGGACATGTGCAAAGCTAGGTTTCCTTAGGGAATTAACATATTAACATATTGGCATGAGAAACAGGAAGTGGGAGGCATTCTTTACACTTCCTAGAAAGAAAACTTTATTCTGATCCTACCATAAGTGAGCCTAAGGGCTCTGGAGGAGGATAACCATGTGCAGAAATCTCACCTCAGACACGTGGGTGAAAAAATGCATTCAAAATGCATTCATGTGAACCACAGAAAAACCACAGACGCTTTTAATCATGGACTTGGCACTACCCTCTACAACAGGCCACCTGGTGCATTTCAGACTCAAGCATTATACCTTTCAACTCTTGCATCAGGTTGGGCATTTGCCACATTATTCATACATCAACCAATCTGTGTGTCCATTATTGTGAAATTCACATAATCAAAACTGAAAACCAAACAATCCATTTAAAATGCTCTGTATGATATAACTTTTCTGTTTCCAAACTCAAAACAAACACTGGAATTAAATAAAATTATTATTTCCTTTACCCTTCTTTCTCTGAAGAAATGTAAAGTACTTTAACAAATCCTTTCTAAGCCTCTCCACATTAGGAAATGAAGTTAAACTAATTTTAAACACAGAAAGAAAGATGAGCTACCCATTTCCCAGATTCACAGTGAATTTTATAACCCTGGACTTTCAACCATGACATTGAAAACCTAATGCTGTCCAAATTCTTTATCCTAAAAGTGCTCTTTTCAAATTATGCACAATAGAATCTGAGTCTCCCTCAAAAGGAAATAGATGCTAGTCAAATCAGTTAAATTTAGGAAATTATGGAAATAAAGTTGAAGAGAATAATTTATGGTGGGATTTCAATGAGTCTTTCATATGCAAGTGGTCACTGTAAATCTCTGGAAGCTGAGTATAGTGCTGCATTTCTGAACCCAGTGGACAGGTCTTAACAAACTCTTCTTTCTGTAAAGAGTATCTTGGGGGGGAAAGCCGGGACGGCTCAGCGGGTTGAGCGCTCGCTTTGAGGCCATGAGGACCGAGGATCGAATCCCGGCTCCGGCCCAGGCAGGACCCACGTGCTGAACTGGGGAGTTCCCACAGTTTGGTTCTCTAACTGTCTCTGTCTCTGTCTCTCTCTCTATCTGTCAAAAAGTAAAATAGAAATAACTATGCAC
>PVKE010035913.1:0-16649 GCA_004027555.1 Craseonycteris thonglongyai
CCGAGGATCGAATCCCGGCTCCGGCCCAGGCAGGACCCACGTGCTGAACTGGGGAGTTCCCACAGTTTGGTTCTCTAGCTGTCTCTGTCTCTGTCTCTCTCTCTATCTGTCAAAAAGTAAAATAGAAATAACTATGCACTGAAGACAAAAAGATAATTTCTCTCTCTATAAATGTGAAAAGATAAAAAAAAAAAAAAAATGTAATTACAAGCCTAATTCTAAATAAATGCTAAGTGGTGATGTTATTTTTTTTTTTTCCTTCTTCTACTTAGAGTTTACCCTAAAAGTTAAAAGAGCCAGTCAAGCCTCTGAAACATTTGTTAACTGTATGAATTGTGAGAATAATTAGTGGAAACAAAGAAATCCAAATTGCGTTAGGAAGACTGAAAGAAACATGAATATTAAGTGAAGCAAAGTGCATTGTTCTGTTAGGGAATCTTTGGATTATCCTGTGTAAATAGGTAAAGGCTATGACTCTTTGCTATGTGACAATATTTAATTGTCACTGAGAGAACAAGATTTAGGTTTTTCCTTTCCATTAAAGCAATTTAAACAACTTACAATAGAAGTATACACTTCTCTTCACTTTTTACTTCTTGCCTTTGATAGTGAGAAATTTTCTATGACTGATACTTTGTAGTATCTCACTATCTGTCTCTCAGGTCTAGAAGTAAGACAAAAACCATTGTAATTATATCAGTGACCCCTGTCCATGATCTCTGGAGAAGCTTCAGCCAGACCATGTCCATATAGTTGCATGTATTTCTTTTGGTCACCATTCTTGTGAGCACTTACCGGAAACATATGTGAGTAATAGATAAATATATTTTAATTTTACCTTGAGAAGATAATAAAGAGGTACTATCAGAAAATATCACTTACTACATTACATAAAACTTATTAAAAATTGTGTGTTCTAGAAGGGGAAGAGAATTTCATTAACTTTTGGCCAAAAACTTCCCTAAAATCATTATTATTTACAAGAGACAAGTAATCAGAAAAATATTTAGAAACTCCAATATGTACACAATGGCCATAAATAAAAAAGTCTCATTCTATAAATTTGCCAATATAATATTATTTTAGTGATAATATATGATTTACATAGTTATTCATGTGTATAAACATACATGTATATACACACATAATACATACCCAACTAGTTTGCTAACTGGTTAGAGAGCAAATTAAATTCATAATAAATAAATGGGTTCTCTAGTTTCTGACATAGAACATAATTTATGCCTCTGTATAGGTTATAAAATCAAATGCAAATCTAAGTTTATTTTTCTTCTGTCCTATCTTTTCTTCCCTTTTATTTTTTATACACTTGAATAAAATTTTGAAAGTATATGTATAAAGGTGTGTAGCTGAGTAGTGACAGTATAAATAATTTTAAAATCTAAACCTTTTCTCATTTTAGTGAATGAGTATATTATTTATAGAACATTTACTCATAACTTAACAATTTGTGAGTTTTTTTTAATATTAAATAAATCCCACTGATTTCTTCTTTGCTTATACACAAGGGACCCATAAAATAATCCTTGATTAGTTTGGAAGTACCAGGATGTGTATCACAAATAAATGTCCCTTAAACAGGACTTCCTGGCTCTCTAGCCATCACTGCTCTTGGATATGTTATGGTAAGAATTGCTATGTTTTCTAGTTATCTTTTTTTTCTGGACATAAACTGGGTAATGCATACTTGCAAAGCATCACATTTTAATAGGTACTACCATTGCTTTATCTGACACAGCCTCATTAGATATCACCATTTTTTATCCACTGTGTATTACAATATGTATTTGATGCACCGCCTCCTCCTTGGGTTCTATTATGTCTGATGGACACTTTCATCACTCTGATGGGCACTATAACTCATGCACGAATATAGTGGTCTCATTTATGACCAAGAAAGATGAAATAAAACTATATGTGTGCATATGCCTATGTGTGTTTGTTAAAATGATAGTAAGCACTTCTTGCTTACAAATAATACTAATGTTGGCAAAATAACTTTTTAAATTTTAATTTTGTGTACCTTTACCCTATAAAAGACTAAGATGTGACTATAGTCAGGTTGGGTTGGGAGCACACCGAGAGAAACAGTTAAGATAAACACACTAAGATAGGTAATTGATTCTAGCATGTAGGAGGAACAGCAACGAGAACAGTGTGGCAAGAAAAGGATCAGCCAATGTGCAGATGAGTGAAGTGAAGTTACAGAGAATAAAAGAACTGATGACAAGTAAATATTTGAGTCTTTAAAGTGTTTTTTAAAAAGGATATAGTATTCAACCTGAATTTTCAAAGACACTTCGGTTGAGATTGTGAGGAGAAGGATAAAAGTATTAGAGGGACAAGCTAGTTTGCACATACAATGATTCAGGCAAGAAATAGCGATACAAATGCTGAGAAATGCAGAAAAGGCTATCATCCTTATTTGTTACACTTACCTTGCTCGTAACATTTAAGACTTGATCCAACAATCTTTATAACTTCAGATCCATAACCTACTCATACTCTAATTTTGCCTGCTACTTTTTTGGTTAATGTCCTCATCATGTTTTTATATATTCCATCTATATAAAATAAGTATTCATTAAATAAATCATAATTTTCATAAATTCTTATTTCAATTTCTTTCCAATGTATTTGCTCCTATAGACAATTCTCATATTTACAAACAAGAGCTAGCATTTCTGTAGCATTACATCTATAAAAAGGAGATGCTGAGGGAAGCTGGGATGGCTCAGCGGGTTAAGCATTCACTTTGCAGCCCCCAGGACTAAGGATTGAGAACCAGCCTCCACCCACCTATGTAGAACAAAACCATGTCAAAAATTGATGATATACAACAATGAAGACTGCTCTGGACCCTCCCTCTTCTCTCTGTCTCTCTCTGTTTCTGTTAAAAATAATATAATAAATCTTTTTAAAAAGATGCTGAGTCAAATCATATGTAAATTTGTGTTCTGTTCTTATGTTTGTTTTATTTCTGTATATTTTATATATATATTGTTTTTAAACAACAAATATTTATGATCTCACAGTTTGGAAAAGGCAGTAATTTTGGAATATATCTTGTTTAGGAATTCACTTAATTCTCAGCAATGATGTTGGTCAGAGATATAGCTATCTGATGGCTTGCAGGGTCTGCTTTCGATATCATTTGCTCAAATGGCTGTTAATAGGAGATCACAGTTCATCACATGGGCTATCTGGGTTGCATTTGTATTATCAACTGAATTCCCCAGTCCAAGTGACTCAAGAAAGTAAGACAGGAAAGGCCGAAATGGCTCAGCGGGTTAAGCACTTGCTTTGAAGCCCCAGGGACGAACGATCGAATCCCAGCCCTGGCCCCAGCCAGTGCGGACCCATATGCTGAACTGGGGTGTGCTTCCCATGTGGGAGGCCCCCAGTTCGGTTCTTGCCCCCCAGTTTAGTCCCTGGCTTGAGGGGGCATGCCTCCCATGAAGGAGGCCCCCAACCCAGTTCCTGCCCTGCACGGCCCCAGCCTGTCTGTGTGGAATGAAACCATGTTGAAAACTGATGATGTATAGCTGTGGAGACTGCTCTGGGCCCTCCCCCTTCTCTCTGTCTCTCTCTGTCTCTGTCAAAATCATTAAAATAAATCTTAAAAAAAAAGAAAGCGAGACAGAAGCCACATTGCCATTTAGGTCATTTATGACACATGTAGTCACCATTTCTCATGCTTTTCAAATTTTTAAAATATAGATTCAGATTTTTAATCTAGTTACATTTTTTTTGTCTGCCTAGAAGGCCTTTGATAACATTTTTTTTTTAATTAGGGTCTGATAGTAATGAATTTTTTTTATTAATTGTTAAACTTATTGGGGTGAATTGATTGGTAATAATTATATAGATTCCAGATGTACAATTCTCCATTACATCATCTATGTATTTATTGCATTATGTGCTCACCACCTTGAGGGCTTTTATTTGTCAGAGAAAATCATTATTCTCTCTTCACTTTTTAAAGAAATTATCACTGAGTATAAAATTTTGGGTTGACAGTATTGTTTTTTTCAATACTTAAAAAATGGTGTTCTAGTAATTTTTGCTTGCAGGATTTGTAACAATAAATCTCCTGTTATTTCCCACCTTTAAAAATATATATTTTATTGCTTTTTGACAGAGACAGAAAGAGAGAGACAGAGAGAAGGGGGAGAATCCAGAGCAGTTTCCATAGATGTGCGTCATCAGTTTTCAACATGGTTTTGTTCCACTTAGGTGGGCAGGGCCACACAAGGCAGGAACTAGGCTGGGGACACCCGCATGCATCCTGGGCTGGGGCCACCAGCATGCAAGGTGCACCCCCTCCTGCATGAGAAGCACACCCTAGTTCAGCATATCGGTCTGCATGGGCCAGGGCCGGGACTCGTTTCGCAGGCCCCAGGGCTGCAAGGTGAGAGCTCAACCCGCTAAGCCATCCCAGCTTTCACTCATTTAAAACAATTTGATTTTGGTGCAATTTTCTTGCTGTTTCTGAGCTGGTGGGTTTTTTGTTGTTGTTGTTCTGTTTTGTTTTTTTGAGTTACTTAGCTTTAGGAGCATATGGAATACAATTGCAGTAACTTTTTAAAATGTCACTGACAGCTAACCTTAACATCTGTGTCATTTCTGTTTATTTTAGTTGATTATTTTTCTTCACCATGGGCTACATTTTCTTGCTTTTTTACATGCCTGATCATCTTTGATTGGATGCCAGACAGTACAATTAACTTCTTGAGTGTCAGATATTTTTATGTTCCTAAAATTTTTGAGCTTTGTCCTGAGGTGTATTTAATTCACTTGGAAAAAACTGGGTTATTTAGATCCTTCTTTTATGATTTTTTAGGTGACACTGGAGCACTGCTCAATATAAAGGTAATTATTTCTCATGACTGAGAACAGCCTGTTCTGTGCGTTCCGCTCACTGTCCTAGAAATCATGGGAGTTTCCAGTCTAATTTGTGGAAACTGGCTCTGTCTCCAGCCCTGGGCCACACGAAATCCTCTTTCTTAACCAACTCAGATGGCTCTTGCTCTGGTAGCATCACATGTGTGTGCTAAGCATTACTCAGCTAAATATGTGGTGAGGAGACTCTTTGTAGATGTGTGGATGTAACTATAAAACTCCTCTGAAAAAGCTGACTGTTGCGTCCTCAGGCTCTGAGATCCGTATTCTTAACTCAGAGAGTCTGCTGGGTCCTGCTTACCCTCCCCTCTCTGTGTTAGATGGGGCAATTATAAAGTTTACTCATCTGTTTTTCTTCTTTCACTGATCACTAGCCTTCCGTCACTGGCTGATAGTCACTGTCCTTAAAAAATGCATTTTTGGGGAAGCTGGGATAGCTCAGTGGGCTGAGTACTTGTCTTGTAGCCCCAGGGTCCAAGGATTGTATCCTGTCCCCAGCCCATGCGAACCCATATGCTGGACTGGGTGTGCCCCCAGTGGGTTCTTGCCAGGGTGAGCTTCCCATGTGGGAGAGCCCCAGTTTGGCCCCCACCCTGGGTGGGATTCCCACGTAGAAGGTGCCCAGTGGGGGTTTGCCTCCCATGTGGGAGGCCCCCAGCCTTGTTCCTGCCCTGCACATCCCCATGCCCACCTGTAGAGTGAAACTATATTGAATACTAATGATGTGCAACTATGGAGACTGCTCTGGGTCCTCCCCCTCTCTCTGACTCTCTCTGTCTCTCTGTCTCTCTCTCTCTCTCTCTCTCAAAAACAATTAAATCTTTTTTTTAAAGGCAGTTTCATAAATTTTGTTCATTTTTATGTTGTTTCAGTGAGAAGGAAAAGTCTGGTTCTCATAACTCCGTCTTGTACTTTTTACTTAATTTTCAATGCTTTTCAAATTTCTTTTCTTTTCTCTTAAACAATCGATTCTAAACCACTGCAGATGAGAATCACCTTTGTAAAACACAAAAGTTATTACATCTCATGTAAACTTAAAACTATTCAAAGGCTTCTATTTCTTTCAACATAGAATTGAAACTCTAGTGTATAAAGCACATTAGTGTCCAGACTTCACCCATACTCCCAGAATCTTCACAGATTCCTCAATGTGAGTCCCACTGAGATAACTGAAATATCAGCATATCATCTTCTGAGGAACTTCTCATTAGCTTCACTTTGCCTAGAAAGTTTATTCTTTTTCCCCTACTGATATCTGTTTATCCTTCCCAAAACTTAAGGATCAATTTATCAATAAACTTACAATCTAATCTAATATTTGTTCTTTTTGTCTTTTCAGCACCTGGATAGTGTTTTTTCATAATAGGTAATACATAAATCTATAAATGTTTGATGAGTAGGTAAATTAATGATTAAATAAATGAATGAGTAAAATGAGATTCAAGAAGTTTAATATGAAATTAGTTATAGAAATTGAGCAGAGGAAAAGAATTCAAGATCCAATGTCTTAAAAACTATATTGAATTTCAGGCATGTAGCATTCATCATTTCTCTCTCAGAAAGTACATAAATAGCAGTGATTCCATTTTACTGGGTTGGTAGTTCAACTCTGATGATTCCGTGGCAATGCCTCCTAGTCAGAAAGAAACACTGACTAATTTCTTCCAAAACAAACAGAGCATGAGATTTCATTGGGAGTAGCTCATTTGAAGGACAGGAAATTGAATTGGTTTTATTTTCCTATTTTCAAAGAACAGAAAGTATGAAAATAGCAAAGACCAATATTGTGCTGTGGGATCAGACTGCCTCGGTTCAAATTCCCATCGTACACATTAATTTTTTGTGACTTTGGACATTGCCTACACATCTGAATTTATTCCCTGCCAAATTAACTTTGCACCCTTACTTTCTAGTTATTTAGAATGAGAGATAATACATATGTTATGTAAGAGAAATATTATTAAGCTCAAGTAAAATATTACCTACAATGTACCTAGCCCAATGGTTGGATACCCTAAAAAACTACCCTGTTTCCCCGAAAATAAGACAGTGTCTTACCCTGTTTCCCCAAAAATGAGACAGTGTTTTATATTAATGTTTGCTCCCAAAGATGTGCTAGGTCTTATTTTCGGAGGATGTCTTACTTTCTGGGAAACACGGAGTACAAATTAATTAGCATCATTTTGTTTCAACTTTAGCTGATGTCAAGATGGCAGGAGTTAGTACTTCACTTCACACAGATTTACCCTCAGACCTCTTAATACATTTAAGTTATCATCCAAACTAAGCAATGTAGGGAAGATTATTTTTTGTTACATTTATTCGTGTGACACTGGTTAGTTCAACTTACTTGGGTTCCAGACGTACAATTCTACAGTGCATTGTCTAAGTATTGCATTGTATGTTTGCCACCTGAAGTCAGTTCTCCTTCCATCACTGTATATTTGATCTGCTTCTTTCCTCTGCTATTCTCTTCCCTCCTTACCTTCAGGTAACCAGTAAATGATTGACTGTTTTCACAAATTTTTGTTTCTTTTTTGCTTTCAATTTTATATTCCACATACAAGTGAAGTCAGATGGTTCTTGATTTTTTTATGTATGGCTTATTTTACTTAGCATGATGATCTCAAGGTCCATTCAATTTGTAGCAAATGTCAGTATTTCATCTTTTCTTATCCCTGAGTAGTGTTCCATTGGATATATGTACCACAACTTCTTATCCAGTCACCTATCAAAGAACACCTTGGTTGTTTTCATGATGTGCCCACTGTGAACAGCACTGTTATGAACATTGGGGTACATACAAGGGCTCTCCATAAAGTAACCATCCAGCCATGTAACCATTCTCATTATATTGACAATGGCTGATTTTTTCCAGGAAAGCTCTTGCATATCTTTGCAGACTAAGGTTTTCAAATTTTGGAGGGTAGATACCCAAAAGAGGGATTGCTGGATCATATGGTAAATTTATTCTTAATTTTTTGAGAACCTTCATACTGTCTTCCACAGTGGTTGTACCAATTTGCCTTCTCTCCAGCAGTGTATGAAGGTTCCTTTTTCTCCATAGCCTCTCCAGCACTTGTTAATCCTTCTCATCTTGTTGATGATAGCCGTCAGAATGGGTATGAGATTGTATCTCACTGTGGTTTTGATTTGCATTTCCCTAATAGATAGTGAACTTGAGTATTTTTTTCTTATATCTGTTGACCATTCATATGTCTTCATGAAAGAAGTATCTGTTCATGTTCTCTGCCCATTTTTTAATTGGATTGTTTGATTATTTTGTTTTGTTGTTGTTGTTATTGAATTTTATAAGTTCTTTATATATTTTAGATATTAGCCCTTTATCAGAGGTGTTGTTTGCAAATATTTTCTCCCACTCAATTGGTTGCCTTTTTGCCTTGTTGATGGTTACTTTTGCTGTGCAGAAACCTTTTAGTTTGATATAGACCCATTCATTTATATTTGCTTTTACTTCCCTTGCCTTTGAGATCAAGTTCATAAAGTCCTCTCTGAACTCAAGATCTATAACTTTAGTACCCCACTGAGTGGGATTCACCCCTATGGGCTCTAGTATCTACTGAAACCACCTTTGGTGTGTGTTGGTTCTGAGGCTATTTGGATTGTGCTCTGTTGTGCTGTGAAGCCAACCTCCAGGAATATTAGCTCTAGAGTCACTTGAAAGGGAGTTCCAGTGCAGGACAAGATCAGATGCTGCCTATGACTGGCCCGGAACTACATGGTAAGAGCTACAAAATATTGCAGTAGGTTGCTGCCTGTGCTGGACCTAGATGTATGTGGCTGAAGCCATGCTTGGAACTAAGGATGGCTGCCACCTATAGTGGGCCTGGGGTAGCTCCACTAAGAGCCAGGAATTCTAACGGTTGTTGCTGCCTATTGGCCATTGTAAGTCTCAGTCACCGAAAGAGCCTTGTGTGAGTGGGATCTCAGGGAGTCACTAGGGAGGGGTGAGTAATATGTACCTTGTTCATGTAGATTCTGATTTGACACCAATGTTGAGCCTAGAGCTACTCAGAAGAAGGCTCAGAGAACAAGGACGTCAGCCATTGACCTCCAAGAGCTGTACAAGGAAACCTATAGCATAGACAGGGGATGGCTGCTGGCTGCAAAAGTGCCTCAAGTGGACTGAGAGTTGAAGTCAGATGTTTTCTTCTGAAAGAGCTTCCTGGGTATGTGAGGTAGTTCTTACTGCCATCTCTGGCAAGTGCCTCCAGTGTTGTGCCAGTTGGATGGGAAGGATCTCAGAAAGTCACCAGAGTAAACCCAGGAAGCCCACCAGGCCAATGCAGACTCAGATTGTGCCATGTTGAGGAGGGCTTGACACAGGAAAAATGATACCCACCTGTAGCTTACATGAGCGGAGGGTTCTACACAAGAAAAATGGCACTGTCTCCATTTCTTGCCCTTAATCCGTACAAGTCAGTCTCTCCCTATGTGTCTCTGTAGCCTTTTCAGTTGCTATCTCTCTGTTGGAGTCCAGAGTGAGTGCCTGTGAGTGACTTTGTGTGTGGTTCCTTTAAGAGAACATCTGTTATTCCAGCAGCCTTCCATCTCACCTGGACAATCAAACATTACTATTTTTCACAGCCAGATATTTTAGGGATAGCTCTTTTCAGCACCAGTACTCAGGGGAAGGGATCCCCGTGTGGAGCTGGGGTCCCTTGCTCCTCCACGGGGGATCTCTGCAGCCAAGATATCCCTCCTGATTCTCAGCCTCCACATGCAGCTGTGGGCCAGTCTGTTCTGCATTTCTGCTCCTCCTTCCAGTTCCATGTGGCTTCATCTTTATATCCTTAGTTATAGGACCTTTTTCTCAGCTAGACTTCAATTTGTTTTTTGGGTTGATTTCTCTATAATTTAGTTGCAATTTTTTAATTGTCAAGGAAGGAAGAAACCACAGCGTTTTTCTACTCTACCATCTTGCCTCCTTTTTCAGCTGTGCCTTTCTTTTAGAGGCCAAAGAAAGTGAGTCTTTTAGTCCCTAGCCATGTGAGTGAGCCACCCCTTAACAAATAGGCTCTCCAGCTTGAACCACACTTCCAGATGAATGTTGTCCTAGCTAACACCTTGATTCAGTCTCATAAGATATTCTTGCCAGAAGGACCCAGATAAACTGCTCCTTAATTTACGACCCTCAGAAATCATAATAAGAACACTGGAATAGCTCCACAAGTTGAGTACTTACCTTGCAACCAGGAAGTCTAGAGATCAAATCCCAGCCCCAGCACATGCAAACCCATATGCTGAGCTGCAGCATAACCAGTAACTTCCAAATTCTGCAGTGAAGGTTCTTGCCTCCCATATGGGAGGGCCCCAGTTTGGTTCCCACCCTGCGTGTTCCACATTGACCTGTGTGGAATGAAACTATGTCACAACTAATGACGTACAACTATGGAGACTGCTCTGGGCCTTGCCCCCTTCTCTCTCTCTCTCTCTCTGCTTTTTTTAAAACAATAAAATAAATCTTTCTTTTTTTAATCTTAAAATGAAACTAATAAAACTTATTGTTATGAGCAACAAAGTGTACATAAAATTAATTACACAGTAAATAATTTAGTATTAGAAGTAAGTAATGCGAACTCTTGTCTGGAGTCTGTGACTCAATTAGCTTGAGATGAAGCTTAGAATATACTAACGTATTTAATATAATCATCCTTTGGATTCTGATGCAGTTATTCTATCACTCAGAATTTAAGAATTGCTACATGGTTCCTTTCAAATGCATAGTAGCTTCATAACACTCGCACTTGAGGACCACTCTATATTGGTAATGTTATTCTACCTATTGTTTATTTCTCTTACTAAGTCATCAAGTACATGGAGGAAAATGTGTTACCTGCTTAATAGTGTATTTTTTAAACAAAATAAAAAGACTTGTTATAAAACTTGAATAATATATAAAAGTGTAAAGCAAACTCACAGATTTGTAAAAATACTTCTATTGTTCAATTTTGATATTTTCTTATATTTGTCAATAGTTATGAAACTATTATCATATAGTTCTTTTTTTCTTTTTATTATCATTTTGCTTACCACAGAAATGATGTCTGGCATAAATGGAGCTCAATAAATATTTGTTGAATAACTATTTTCTAAGCATTTTCCAAACTATTTAAAATTTTCTAGAAAAAACAAACAAATGGCTGGATGATATTGCATTATGTATATGTATAATCATTAATTTTAAAATCACTAGATAAAAATTTATAAACATTATTAATGTTTTTGACATACTTTACCATATTTTTTTTCCCAGCAAGCAGGAGCATTCTGATTTTAAAAAGTGATTTTAAATGGTTAAAGTTTTCTACTTGAAAGAATAAATTTTACAATAAAAGAAAACAAAGTGGGTATCACAGGATTTAGACACACAAGATCAAAACTACAAACCCAAATGTGATGCTCAACTTACTTAAAAATTTGGGGAAACAAAATACATTTTTATTCCCCAAGAGGGTGAAAAAAGGAGTAATTGTAGAAGAGAAAGAATGAGGTAATAAGTGTGGGGGAATAGCTCCCCAGACCTCTTCGAATATCTGGCTAATACTTCTCTGAGCCATATGCAGCAACAATTTGGAGAAAAGAAAGCCTGACAGTGAGTTGATCTCTCACAATATTTCTTAGTAGAACACTTAATAGGCTGTATTTTTGAATAAAGAGATGATAAGGTGAAGTCTGTCGTTGATGGGGCTGATTATTCTATGGTAGAAAAATAACAATCATAAAGACTTTAGGGCACACAGTCTGACTTTGGGGAGAGTACTTGTTGAAATAAAAACAATGTATAACCATCAATACAAATGCAGGAATGATTTTTATGTGATAAATTGGCAATAGAAGCGACTTGAAATACGCTTTGTGGATATGCAACACTGTTTTATTTATAAAACTATTTACCGGTCCAGGACAGTGGCCCTTAGGTAAACTGTAGATCACTCATGCATGAAAATCAGGAATATATGAGCTCATATTAATGGAGACACAGGACACATCAAGTGGTTGTGTGTGTTAGGTATTAAGGAGCCTGAGAATTCTTAGAGACTGTGGAAATGGTTCATACCTGTTGGAGAGGTAGATGAGCAAGAAAGGAACATGCTAGGCTTCACCTGTTACATTTATAGGTTCTAGATGATGATGATGATGATGATATTATTTGTTCTGAAGGAGGAAAAACAAATTCCTTATTAGTCAATGGTATTATTTTTGTTGATTATTTCCTCCCAATGCTTTAATTATTTTGAAAAATGTGATTATAATGAATATGAAGATTCAAAAAAAGGATCAAGATAGCCTATATTGAAAAGCCATAGTCATAGCTATTGTTCATCTGAATATATATAAACTAATTTAAATTTTTGACAATAATGCATACATAAATACCATTTAAGAAACTTGTTAAATTGTGAAAAATAAAACAACAACAACTTAAAACAACAAAATGAGGAGATGCTGGGGTGGCTCAGTGTGTTGAATGCTTGTCTTGCAGCCCTGGGGTCCAAGGATCGTATCCAGGACCCGGCTTACGTGGACCCATATGCTGAATTGCTCACTGGAGTGAGCTGCCCATATGGGAGGTCCCCAGTTCAGCTCCTACCGTGGGCGTGCTTCCCAGGTGGAAGACCCCCTGCTTGCAGGGGAGTTCTTCCCATGCGGGAGGCCCCTTGGCTGGTCCCACCCTGCGTGGCCCCCACCCATCTGTGTGTAAAGAAACTGTGTCTAAAACTGATGATGTACAACTATGGAGACTGTTCTAGGCCCACCCCTTCTCTCTGGTTTTCTCTGTATCTCTCTGTCTCTATCTCTCTCTCTGACAAAAACAATAAATCTCTTTTTTTTTTTAAGACAAAATTTGTCTTACATAGGATTCTGATAAGCCAATTTAAAATCAGTATAGAACCAAGAGGTAAACATTAGAGTTCCACCTAAATACCAGCTGCTTTTGTGTGTGTGTGTGTATGTGTGGCAGGCTGGGGGAGGGGGTGGGGGGGGCTGGGGGGTGGTATAGAGAGAATAGGTAATATAGGTTTTCTAAAATTCTTGCCCCAACAACGTTCCATTCAAGCACACATCGTCCACTCTGTCACATTAATACACTTGGTCCATGGTTTAGAAGAAATGTAATTCTAGGAATTTTTCAAATTTTGATTAAAAGTTCAAAAAAAATTTTTTTATCAACTTTTCCTTTTTTGTAAGGAGAACTGAAAAACTACTAGGTCACAAACAGAATAATGCGTAGCTCCATGTCCCCCCAAGTCTCCCAGACACTGGCAGGTAAATCAATGAAAGAGTTCCCTGTTCCACAATCTATGTCTCCATGGAGCTAATACAGTCACTGGTAACACCCTATGTAATTTTATGGTTATGCTTGTTCAGCAGCCACAGCCTTCGATTGAAAAAAAAAAAAGATCCATCTGGTTTCTGCGGGTGTGCTGATGACCAAATTGAATCAACCACCCAGCTCAACTGATCAATTGTGCAGAGAGTGGCCATTAATACAGCTGAAAACACCATTTCAAAAGAAAAATAGTCACTTCAGAGGCTGCCTATGACTGCCGAGTTCATATATGACAACATAACTTTGAAAGACTGGATTCTTAGAAGCATGGAATTGTAATTTGGGGAAATTGTAAAGCTTTCATGTACATAGAAGTTACAGAGACTAATCATCTTCCTCCGGTTTGATTTTTTTATCCGTAAGATGTAATTGACTAGGTTGTGCCCTTGGTTTGCATGGTGGAGCCGACAAACGCTGCACCAGAGGTAGTTTGGGGGAGTGAAGGACGTCCAGATTTAGGATTAAATATACTGAGCTCTGAGAGGACCTCCACAGGTTTTTTCACTTTTTTGTTTTTTCTCATCAATTAGGTGAATGCCATAATGTGTATATGGCCAATTACTTTGAGAAGTATATAAGCAACTATATATTTATAAGAATCCATTGGGGAAGCCAGGATGGCTCAGTGGGTTAAGCGCTCACTTTGCAGCCCTGGAAACCGAGGATCGAATCCTGGCCCCAGCCGTGGGGACCCATATGCTGAACTGGGGAGTGCCCCCAGTTCAGTTCTCACCGGGGTAAAGACCCCGGTCCAGTTCCTGCCCTGTGCAGCCCCACTCCCACCTGTGAAATGAAACTATGTGGAAAATCCAATGATGTACAACTATAGAGACTGTTCTGGGCCCTCCTCCTTCTCTCTGTCTCTGTATTTCTCTCTCTCTCTCTCTCAAAAACAATAAAAATAAATCTTTAAAAGAAAAAAAAAATAATCCAGCAGAGTTTGGAATAGAACAATTATGCACTAAATATTTATTAAATGAATGATTCTAGGAAGAAATGAATGATGAATGAATGAATGATTAGAGTTACAAATATGCTGCTTACAGCCAGGAAGAAAAATGTGATTTAAATATGATTTACTACCCTCCTTCCTTCCTTTATTGTGTTGATTAAGATGAAATACAAAATAACAGGGTGGAAAAGAAAGTCAAATAAGAGCACTGTTAAGAGTTGTTCACTGTTGGGGCAGTTGCTATATATGAAACATTTACATATATTTAATAATAATAATATATCTTATAATATTAATACCTATGGTGTGCCAAGCACTGTGCTAAGCACTCTACATATTCTCACTTGTTTATAATTTTCTAAAAACCTTGTAAAATAAACCCTATATTTACCTGGTGTGGTGCATAGGGTTATGATCCCATCTACACAAGAAAAACTGAAACTTTACTAGACTTAGGCCAAGACAGATATGCATGTGCATCTGACTTCACAGTACGTAGATTTCATTACATCAACTGCTTCACCAGGGAAACCTTTCTCCAGGAAAGAGGAAAATGATTGTGAAAGGGCCCCATAGACTTGCTAAGAGTAATGAAAAAAAGCATAAAACCTGGGAGCTGAGAGAAAAGGGATGTGCAGCAGATGGCAAGTCTTGGCAAGAAGATGCAAAGTTGATGCTTACCACTGGGATACTGCCTCCCAGTCTGTAGGGCTGATGGAGGTGAATTGTACCCAGCCTGGGTGCTCCACTTGGTTATAGCACACTTTCCTATGGAATCACCCTGCAGGATTAAGTGTATCAGGTATATGTATTGAGGAAGAAAATTGGAATGATACCTGGCACTAAACTGAACTGCCTACATCAATGATAGTTTCCAAAAAAAATTACATTAGCATTCTAATTGCTATGCATGTGTTCTAGAAAAACAAAATTATTTGCAACGGGCTTTAAATCTAAGGTCAATTAAAATGTAAAAACTAAGGTCTGCCTTATTTTCAGAATCTGTCAAAATATTTATTGAGTTAACCAGTTGATGTTTTATGCCTTGAAATTTTATTTTAAATATGCTGTATGTAACTGAAAAACTTCTTCATGAAAAAGAAGCTCTCATTGTCTGTATTTTGAAATGTGCATAGAAATACCCAACAGTAAATTTAACCTGCTGCCAGTTTTCACTTTACTGGTACTGAAGAGCGTATTAAATGCAGGGCTTTAAACACCTAGTTTTTTAGTCACTCCTGAATCATTTTGTTCATTTACTGGATTTGTCATGAAGCCATGCTGATTCATATTCATATTGCTCAACTCCCTCTAATTTACTCCCCTTCCTTGTCTAGTTTCTTTTACTCAGAGAGGCAGCAGCTCTCTCCAGAAGAATCTCAGGAGGTCAGACCCTACTGCGTTCTTAGAAGCTCTAGCCTGCTGGTGTAACTGTATTCTACTGTATGAGAAGTTAGTCATGTTTTATTCAAACCTAGAAATTGAAAGTCTGAAAGAGGCTTCATTTTTTTCCCTTTTTTTTCCATTTTACTGACATTCATTTTGCCACCACACCTTCTCTGGAAATTCCCGGTTCTCCCATGAATGAGAATGGAGATCAACACTCTGAACCAGCATCTCTAACATTTCCATGGCTATGTCAGTATGCAAGTGATGATGCATTTTTTATATGTTCAAATATTTAGTTTTATAAATCAAGCTAATAAACAGTTAAAATGGATTCTAAAATCTTAACTCAAAAAATAAGCTCTTAATTTTAAAAATTATATTAAAATAAATACAGGTATGGTTTTTAATGAGTAAAATTTGATAAAATATTAGCTACATAAAACATGAATATTTCCAAAAATATTTTTTAAATGTAATGAAATATAAAGCGTATAATACATATCACTTATGATGATTTTCAATATTTCTTTTTAAATAATGCTTTCTTTTCAATTACAGGTGACATACAGTATTATATTAGTTTCAAGATGTACAACATAGTGATTATATATTTATACAACTTATGGAGTGATTACCCCAATAAATCTGTACTTCTCTGACATCATATATAGTTACATGCTTATTACAATATTATTGACTATATTCCCTATACTATACTTTATATCTTCATGATTATATTGTAGCTACCAATTTGTATTTTTTACTCCCATCCTCTTTTTCACCAATTTCCCAAATGCCCCTCCAACTGGCAACCATCAAAATGTTCTTAGTTCTGGCAACATGGATGGACCTAGAGACTATCTTATTAAGCGAAATAAGTCAGACTGAAAGAATCAGGAAACACATGACCTCACTTATAGGTGGAATATAAAAGTGAAAGTAACAAAGACACAGAGACCTATGGACACACTCAATAGCTTGGTGATTGCCAGAGGGAGGGGGAGGAGGAGGGAGGGAGAGAGGGAGGGA
>PVKE010035914.1:0-16648 GCA_004027555.1 Craseonycteris thonglongyai
ATAAGGTAAGAATTGAAAAGTTCCATGGATATTGGCTTTAGCAATAAGGAAGACATTGTTTTTGATGGCAAAAGCACTCTTAGTAGAATGGTAAGGAAAGCTTGATTGGGGTGGTTTGAGAAGTGAACAGAAGACAAGGTAGATGAGACAGAGCACAGACAAATCTTTCAATAAATCTTATTGTAAAAGTAAGAAGGGATGATAATATCTGGAGGAAAACAGGAATAGGGCCATGGAACGGTGTCTCCCTGACTCTCCTTACTCTCCTGAGATGGAGGGAGTTGAAAAGTCTGAAGGAAAGGAGCTTTGAAGAGGGATATGCCCAAGATACAGGAGAGAGAAATAATCAAAAGAAGCATCTCAGAGAGGCAGGCTGGAGTGAAAAACGGAGCACACGATGAAGAATTGGCCTGTCCCATTGAACATATAACTTCAGTAGGCAGGTGGCTGTGCTGACTTCTATTTCCTCTGTGAGATAGGAGGCAAGATAGTCTACTGAGAGTGGGTGGTGAGGATGGAGGTGTGAGGGGATTAGAGATTTAGATCAGCTTCTGGTGAGAATAAGACTGCTGAGCAGGAAAACAGGAAGAATTGCTAAGTAGCTGAATATGATAAGCACTTCTCTGTCAGACGTGAAAATGAATGCTGCCTTAGGTGTTTAGTCCCAAAACTAAGAGAGAGAAAAAAAAAAAGAGCTAGCAGGCAAAGCAATGAAGATGGTAGGGGTCTGTGATGTAATGGCAGCCAACAGCTAGTTGGAGGAGGGTAAAGGAGGATCATGGACTTCACCCTCCTAGGGAAGTTGCTAATGAGGGAAGGAAGAGGAAATTCACCACTTTGCTGTGTAGGCTTCTTATTTTGTTATGACCTGACATCCATGAAGAATAGCTTCTAATACAACCTTCGAATGCCTAACAGGTCCTGTTGTTTAGCATTTTAATAGACTATGGTTCTGACTTCATGGAAGCTGTCTCATTATTGAATCCTTGTTATAAGCAATTCAAATAGTGAAGATTGACATGTGAAGATATAAGAGCCTTGTTAAATCTTGTTAATAATGATTTTAAGTTATTCAACTAATAGTTCTTTCAGGTGAAATGATAGCATTACTTGCAATGACAACTTTCTTTTCCTTTAAGAATATTTTGGGTTGTAGTGGTGCTGTCTGCATTTTCTCAAGGGGAATTCCACCTTTTGAAGAAGATACCAATGGTTTCAAAGATTTCCAATCCTTGGTACATATAAGAGGTGTGCTGCAAGTTTATCTTCTGGGGTGCAGGCAGAAAAAAACTTTTTTTTTCACTTGCATGTAAATATGATCTGTGTTCATTTTGCCTGAAGCTTACTGTTATTTAATATATTGACCTTAGTGCCCACACATGGACAGTTGTGACTTTTGAAGTGTCCTGGCAGATGAGTGAGAACTTTACAATGTGAGAAGATAACATAAGCCCTCACAAATGTCTTCACTTTTAAGAATTCTGGGACATGTGGCCAATGGCATATGTCTGGGTCATGAGGATTTACAGATGTATTGCATAACTTTAATTCCGCTAGTACTCACAAAATATACAAATCTTTTAAAAAGATTTCTGCCAAGAAGCTGTAGTTTGACATTAAGACTAACAATGTAAGTATAAGGAAACCACAAGAAAATGGTGGAGCTGAAGTTTTTTCCTGCTTCAGTTATATGTGTTATCACCCAAGCATATGAAAAGGCAAAAACTAACTGAAAAAATCTCGTGAGGTATGACAAAAGGGTGACCCAAAAGTTTTTAATTATCAGAGGACTATTAGAAATATGAATTTGTATTTACTATGGGTGAGGCTGAATTTTGCCCCAAGTATATATTTGGCCTGGAACTGTCACTTGATCATGTAAAGATATGATGTTTAGGTAATCATTTAAAATATTGTTCCATCCTTATCTTATTCTTAAAATATTCAAATATTTCTATTTTTGTGTGTTTGTTATAATGTGCATACTAGTATAATATTTAAAGTACTATATATATATTTTTATTTTTACTTCTTTGGGATATGAGCTGAGAGATGTTTAATAGGGTTCCCTATCAAAAAAAAACGAAAGAAGAAAAAAAAAAAAAAGTGGATATCCTTAGTCTAATTTGCCATCTATCAGTAAATACCTTTTAAAAATAGATGTGACCAAGAAGGTGTTAGAATCCCTTCTCATACTCTGCCACTCTATAGCTTTGTGAAGACCCCACACAGAGGGGTGACCAGCCAGTTCTCTCACATTCATAGCAAAGGGCAGAAAGCCCATCTGCCTCCAACCCACATGCACCCAAGGGGCCATGACAGGTTACCTTCTGCTTCTCCCTCTCAGTCATGGTTTGCTTGCTGCTTTCTACAAGATGGAAAAGTGCTTCATGCTTCTTGGTACTCACCATTAATTTCTTTTTGGCCTAGAGTCAAAAAAACACATTAAATAAATAAATAAATAAATAAATAAATAAGCAGAAACTGATGTCAAGAGAAATACTCTTCTGTTTTAAAATGAGTTAATGTTCATGTGCTAGCTTGAATGATTGTAGATTTTCAGTTCTTCATGTCTGTCCTCACCTCAAAATTTGTCTAAAATATCACAGCAGCTAACATTTTGCCCTGAGGACCCCTGTATATTTTTTTCATTATATTGGGTACACTCAAGAGGGTTATACATTTTGCTAAATCACTGGAGGTCTGTCTGCAAGCTTCCAAAACATTACTCTAGATAACATAATGGAAGGGAATGGCTTTTCCATAAAAAATTATTATAACAAATATGGAAGATGGCCTAAATTATTCTTTTAAATGAACCTGGGGCATAACTGAGGTTGTTTTAAGATGCTTTCTTAAAACTTACAGCAAATGGGACATTTGTTCCCTAACTCCCAGGCTTGAGATCTGGGCATTTGCCTGGCATTTTGTGCCATGTCTTGCATTTGTGGGAAGAGAGTGGGGTGGGGGAAGTTGGGAAGGAAGAAGCATTTAAAATTCCCCTACTCTTTTGATGCCTCCAACCTCAGAGTGAGTTATGATTCAGGCAATTATTTCCTACACAATTTCAATCTGCCAGGAGATGATGCTTCAGAGATAAACAGAGTTTGGTTGAGTTGGATTCAGCCTCTTCCAAACTGGGTTGATTGAAAAATGGTTGAGTTTTTCACCTCCAGGTTGAAAGAGCTGTAAAACCAGATAAATGAAGCAGAAAGCTCCGGGTTCTCTTTCTTTTGGAACCAGAGGCAAAGCCTGCTGAGTGACTTTAAATATATGAAGCCTCTACAAAAGGGAATTCAAACCCAAGGAGCTCCTAGGCCCTCTTCCTCTACCTTCAGGTGCTCACATGCCTGCAGATAAATGGGAGCGTGAGGCAAGAGCTTTGCTTTAAGGCTTTTCAACTGTATCTTCAAAACAGACAATACTTCATTACTGACATGTGAATCCCTTGAATTGTAACTGGAAAAAATATTATTATAGCTCAAAATTTTCATGTTCTCTAATTTCTCTATCACTTTTCATAAAAATTAACATTATTTTATGTGGGAAAATTAGTTGGTGAAAATTGGGAAATAATAAAAGGTGCTTTTTGTTCTTGAAAGCAATTGCAGCTGCTGAGCATAGTTTCTCTCTTTTGGTTTATTATATTGAATTTTCTGTGAAAGCTGATTATTTAGAGAATACTCATAGATCCTTACTAACAAAGTCTGTTCTAAAAAAGTTTATGAAATCAAGAGAAAAACTAAAAACAAATGACAAAACTGTTTATGAGACTCTTAAATATTTATTATAAATGTGATTCTCATGAGCATACTATTATTTTGGGTATAGAAATTTATTTATCTCAAATGTTTATTATTGATGTCTTTGATCTCATGGAGTCTCTGACTTCAGCAGAAGCTTGATCAGCAACAGTGAGGGCTGAGATGTGGCTTCCTGTTTCTGAGGGCGTCTCTGGTCATTTGGCACTAGTGGCTGTCAACCTGAGGAAGTTCTCTTTGGGGACCGACACTTTGGAGTTGAAAAAGGAGAATTTCAACTTTTGCAGCACAAGTCCTTTCCAAGAGGATCCTTTGGTTTTCTTGTCATATTCTCTCTCTAGTTCTTTCTACTCAAAGTGAATTTCTCCTCAATTGGATTGTTCTAGAATAATCTGTACGTATATATGGGGTCCATCTGTTATTCTCTCCACTTAAGAACCGATAAAGATATGCTCTAAATTCTCACATCAGATCATAATTCCCCTCCTAAGAATTCATTCACTATTTTCTGCACATATTTTATCTATCAACTAAATTTAAAATTTCTTGGAAGCAAGAACCATGTCTTAGTATGGCATGGTACATAAGACATGAAGCGTGCAAACTTGTGGAATCAATATATGCATTTCCCAGTACATATTGCTACCCACCTCTTACTTTGCTCTCTCACTAGTGAGACAGAGATCACAAATGCCCTTCTATAAATGACAAAACCAAAACTCAGTATTTGTCACTGCTCTAAGTTACAAATTATATAGAGAAGCAATCAGTGTAGTGTAATGGTTAAGAGAAGAGCAACTCTGGATCCCAAAGACTTGTAACACTTGGTACAACCATTAATCTGCTCTGTAATCTTAGGCAAATTATTTACCTCTGTGTGTCTGAGTTTCTCTATCCATCTTTGAAATGGAACAACATAAGGTCCCATACCACTTTGGGTTGTTGTAACTATTAAATATATAACATATAGCCCTTGGCACGCAATAAATGCAGTATTAGTGCTGGCTATCAATAATAACCATACTGAGAACCCTGCTCTTCTATTGGATGAGCTGCAAGATATATACATATAATAAATCAGTTGAGAAAGCATTTTTCTCATCAGATAGAACTTAGAACTAATAACACTAAAGCACCTTATCACATTTGTTCAAAAGCAAAGCATTTCAATTCTAAAAATTGAATTTACACAAAGGATATTTGTGTTACTTGCCTTAATTTGTTGATTCCAGTTGCTAATAAAAAGATTTGCTGTCTTTTCAACTTCATTATCAAGCTATTAAAGAAAAAAATATAAATATATTATAAATATATTTTATCTTCTTATTGAACTATGGTGCTGGCTTATTAATTGTAGCACAATCACTATCACAATTAATAGAAATTTAAAATCTTATAGTGGATATTCTTCCTGAGAAAAGTAGCCAAACTGTCTTTTCACCCTGTCAAGAATTTCTTGACAGAATTTAGCCTGAATGCATTTGATAAAATTATTTTTAATGTACAACTATGTGAAAACAACATACTATGTACAATCTGGGTGGAGAAGGCTCTTGCAGAGTTTGCTATAATTTCCAATATCATCACTTACTTTTCAGCATCATTCCATGTGGCCCAAACTTTAATACCATGAGAATCATTAATAATCCTAGCCAGGCTAATTTTACTCGTTGCCCTGAAGGGAACGTTGCTTCAATTTCAAAGACGTTGAATTCTTATTTACAATTAACTCTCTTTTCCTTGCTATAAACAGCCAAGGGGACTGTAATAATAATGATGAAACTGAATCTTGGCAACTCCCCCAGGGAGGTCAGACTTCAGTGACGGTAGAACCTAGTTTCCTGAACTATTGACCTTTATTCCAGACCCACAGATCAGCCATTATTCCACCACTCTGAGATCTAACAACACTACACTTCATTTTTTCCCCCCAGCTGATTAAATTTGGAATATGTGCTTCATTGTAACAAATACAATGAAGAAATATGAGCTACACCCTTTTTTACTTTATATATGTGGTTGAAATGTGGAACAAGCTCATTATTTTGAAAAAATTTGAGTCTTCTATCCTTCGTGTGAAAGCGGGAGAAGTGGTAAGGGTGCAGCAGGAGGGGCAATACTGGAAAGATTACAAACTGGAACAGCAATTTAGGGGGATCATGATATTAATTATCTAAGGACCTGTGATAATGATCATAGTGCTGTGACTAATATATGGTAAGTACTAAGAAAATGCTAGTAATTATCATGTTATAATGTGGTTTGAAAATATTTATAATTCATAAAGTATAAATTTGTGTTTGGTTTTTATTAAGTTGGTTTGCAAAGGCAGATAATTGTATTGTTTTCTAGTCATTACTGTAAATTTTGCCCATCAACCTAGCTCTGAGTAGAACACTCCTTCAAGTAAAAACACAGATATGCCTACACAACTATCAATTCCATCTTCTGATTCAATTTAATGAGTTTGAATAACATTTTTTGGGTATCATTTCTCTTTTGTCAGGATTTTTACAAGTCCCCTCATCTTACTCACTCACTCCCTTCAGGAACTGCTTGATCTGGACACTTGAAAATCCCCCTTAGGCGTCGCCCCTTCCCTTTACAAGGGCCACTGATGAATGCTTCAGAACTTCTTACCTGCACTTGGCCTTGAAATAGTGGCCCCACCTGATCAGAGCTAAGCAGCATTCATGAGACACCCCTTTATGGTGTGTGAAATATATTTTAAAGAGCATAATGATTGTATGACACAAATGAAAAGCAAAAGAAACACAAATGAAATGTTCTGGCAGGAAAGATACACAAAAGGACTAGGGAATATGCTATACAATAGGACCAGGCACCCTTGCAAGAATTATTTATTTTTCTTCAATTTGAAGCCTATTTAAGGATTATACCTATTATTGCCTTTACCTTATCACAAGCTGGTAAGCATAGAAAAGCATTTCTTTTTTAAAATGTGTTTATAATTTTTCCATTTCCAAAAAGAATATTCATTGAAAGACAATGGAAAGACAAAAATAAAATAAAAATAATCTCTAATTCCACTATTCAGAGAGAATTCTTATTAACATTATGGAGAGGTTCTTTCAGGTTTTTTCTATGCTTATACACACATATTTATTTGACAAAATTGAGGTCATATTGTTAGATTTTTTTTTTCATCCTGCTTTTTTATTTAACACTATATAGTGAAAAAAAAATCCATGTCATTAAATTCTTCTGTAATAAGATTTTAATGGTTGCACAGTAATCCATTGCTTGAATTTACCATAACTTATTTTTGGATGATAAAGAATTTTTCAGTCTTTCACTATTACAAATGATGTTTTCACAAACATTCTTATATATATAAATTGTTGGGTTTGTTTTTATTTTTATGATAAGTTCCTGAAACATAGTATTTATCATTTTCAATTCACCTTCTGTTTCTTTGGGCCAATGACAGAAATCTTGCTTAAACAAGGGTGGAAAGAAAGATTTTGACTCACCGATTTTCTCTTCTTCTCATGGACACTGAGGACTTGATGAGTTGGTTTTATTGTTTCCAACTCAATTGCTTTGCCAAGTTTTCTGGAAATAGAACGTAAGAGTCACACAAGTATAGTATTAGCATTTATATGTACTTTCCAAGTTATCTTTGGGGGAAATGAAGTAGCGTGTTTCAGCCTATCTATTCAGGGCAAGTTTGAAGTGGAGTATTTGTACCACACCCATTCTAAATGTTTACAACTCCCTTTGGGGTTGGAGCAAGGCTGGGGTAGGGGCACACTCACTGATGCAGGTCTGCTGCAGATTTCATGCCCTCAGAGACCCAGGCCCAGGCGCTGATGACACAGCTGGAGGCAAAAACAAGGAGGGGCACAAGGGTGTGTCATTTTCCCAGTAAAGTCTGAGAAAGAAAACATCACATCTGAGGCATGGCATTCAGCAATAGCATTCATATTTCCCAATCTTATTTCAGTTTCTCTACGGGATTAAATGCTGCCAGCATATTTATTTGCCCTGTGGTCATTACAGAAAACTGCTTTTGTTCAGTCATTTTTTAATTTTGATGTACATTTTCCAAATGACGTTTGTAGAAATTCAGGGAACTAAAATAGCCAAGGGTGAGAAGGTATTTAAAACAGACAGGAGACAGCATGTTAGGGGCAGGAAGGAGGCCCTTAGGACTGTCTTTTTAGGCTTCTCATCTGACAGATAGTAAACAGAGGTTCAAAGGAGTTAAGTAACAGGGTTTAAGATCCCTGGTCCATCCTGTGTGCTGCTCTTGGGGGTTGGGGCCTGGCTCCTATGCTCTGCTGGCTTTTAGGACAACAGCTCAGATATTTTATGGTCTTGTGAGCACTGTCTCAAATCAGCAAAAAGATGGCACTGCCCTGCCCCTAACAGTACAGAGGGTGGATTAGGAAGTGTGATACTATTTTCTCCCATGGAAGGGGCATAGATCACAGTAGCCTTCAAAAGTCACAACAATGAGCCTAATTGCATCAGCAACCGGCCGGACAGAGGTCTGTGTGGACTTTGATGGTGGGGGAGGGGACAGATTGGTGTCCCTGCTGAAATCAGGACAGTGCAGAGATTTTGACTTCAAATGACTTAGGCTGCACCATTCTCTGAGAATGGGAGAACTAGACCAAAGGATGCCAGGTTTTGTGCATATCGAAAGTCAGGCATTAAACCAGGCACCAGAGAGTACCTACTGTATGCTTCCAATGATAGGAAATGTCAGGAAAAAACAAATGAATCTATATCTTAACAGGAAGCAGATCAGTGGGTGCTGTGAGTAGGTGGAGGAAGGATTGCAAACTGGCCTGAGGAATCTTACATGATGAAAATGTCTCTGTGTAGATTTTGGTGGTGGTTATATGGTATGAATGAGGGCTGGCCAGAAAAAATCCAGCCATAAATGGCTCTATTTTTCATATTACATGGCTGGATATTTTCCACCCTTGCACATAATGCCCAAATGGACCAAATTATATGCTTAAAATGGTGCTTATTATTTCATGAAAATTAAAACTCAATTGAACTGATTTTTTAAAACAGGAAGCCAGGCACATTTTTGGGAAGAGAACCTGACATTTGCATCTTAGAGTATCTGGATATTAGAGCAGGAAGCCAAGGGCACTGGCTTCAGAGAGGTCTGTGTCTGAATCCACAGGCTCCCCTTTGTTTCCTGTGTGCCCTTGAAAGAATCACTTGATGTCTCTGGCCCTCTCTTAATTGGTCTTTTAAAATAGAAATAATTCAGATTATCTAAGTACCTAACACAGATTTTGGTATAGATAAAAATTCTGTTAATGTTTGTTATTAAAGATTGTTGTGCTAATCTTGGTTAACCAAACCTTCTGGATGCGCCAACTTTTGGGGAGTGCCATGCTGGACACTAGGGTTGCAACACAACAAGACACACACCCCTACATCTTTACGTCTCTCATTCTTTTTAGGAGGTAATTATAATCAAAATCACAATGAACACTTACGGGGCTTTGGCTCTGTCCCAGGTAGTAATCATACTTCTTGTCTTATTTAATCCTTATAGCAATTATATAAGATAGGCTTTATTTCTATTTTAAATAGACACTGAGAGGTAAGATAAATTGTCCTAATTCACCTACCTGCTATGTGCTAGAGCTAGAACTTTAACCTGGGCCATCTAAATAAAGTCTATCTGTACTCAGCCACTGTGCTCTACTGGTGCCTCTATACTGTACCAAACTAATATCCTAAAAATGAAGCTAAAAGACAGAGCAATTTGAAAGTCAATGTTTACTGTTATAAATGAAGCCTAAGGAGGAATAGCCGTCTGAGCTCCCAAAGGCTTCCTTTCTTCTGTTTTTGTTTTTTTTTTCTCTTTCACCATCAAAAGAGGCGTTTCAATGGCACTGTCAGTTTAGAGTGACACATGGAAGTATTAGTCAAGAATCTTCATAACAGATTATCACTAATGGACTTTTTTAGATGAATATCTTTCTTCTCTCCCCCCAAAGAAGGAATCAACTTCATTCTGAAATGTACAGAGGAAAACGTGAACCAACGTTTTTTCAGCACCTGATGTGCAATTTTTTTACATGTATTTTCTCATTTACTATCCACCCCTCCCCCGACATATAGACACACAAAGGAGCACCTATTACTTCATCTGACAGTGGAGGAAATCAAGGCACAGAGAGGCTGGGTTACTTTTTGAAGATCATAGGGTTGAGATAAAGCAGGATTCACACCTCTTGACTCCAAGACCTTCCAACTTAATATTACTTCCCAAGTTGCTAACACCACTGTGGCTTATTATGAACAGGGGCTTAGGAGGCATATAGACATGAAATAAATCCAGTGCTACAACTCATGATCTGTGTGATTGTGGAAAGTGTCTTAAGCTCTCCAACCCTCAAAACTTTGTCTCAAAAAGAGACAATAATAAAACTTCTCAAGGGCTGTAAAGATCACATGGGAGTATCTGTAAAAGCATTTAACACAATGGGTGGCACATATTAAGTGCCCAAAGACAGAAAGCCATGCTTGACATTATGAACCTGCCTCATGAAAAGGGGAAGCTAGAATTGAACACATCAGTTTTTATTATTTTGAAGAATTATTTTGCCCACCTCTTCCATATACTTACTTTTTTTGTGTGCCCTGTATTGCTTTGCTCAGCTTGATTGCCAGTTTCTGAAGTCCTTTGGCATAATTAAACTCCAAGTTTACCCTATTAGCAAAGAAATAATTAGGATGCGCTGGCCAGAAATCAAGCACCGTCCACCCCCAACCCCTCCCCCACCCCCCCCCCCCGCCCACACACACAAAAGAGGACTCAGGCTGACAATATAATGCCTACATAAAAAAGAAACTATTTGTTTACTATAAGGATCTTCTTTTCTTTAGTCGCAATCCTTAAGGGTACCTAGGAGAATCCTACAAAGGAATAGAGTTTGTAATTTGACCTTCTTATATACCAGTGTTATAGGTTGAATTGTATCTCCTTCCACCCCAACCCTGAAGATGTTGAAGTCCTAACCCTTAGAGTCTATGAATGTGGCCTCACTTGGAAATAGGGTCTTTGCAGATGATCAAGATAAGATGTGGTCATCAAGGTGGGTCTGAACCCAATATGGCTGTGTCTTTATAAAAAGGGGAAATTTGGACATGCAGACAGACACATGGAGAATTCCATGTGAAGATAAAGGCAGAAATAATGCATCGATAAGCAAAGGAATGCTGAAGACTGTCAACAAATCACTAGAAGCTAGGAGAGAGTCATGGGACAGATTCTTCATCCTTGCCTTCAGATGGAATCAGCCTGGCCAACATCTTGACCTCAGACTTCCAGCCTTCATAACTATGAGACAATAAATTTCTGTTGTTTGAGTCACCCCGTTTGTGCTACCTTGTTACTGCAGCCCTAGCCACTAATCTAGTACTAGGGAGCAGAAAATTTTCCTACGTATCCTGGGACATTAGCACTATCAGATTAGCTCTAATAGCTGGCAATAAAAGGATAAATTATGATACAGTTAACCAAGCAGTAGCTTTCTAACAGGAAGGTGTGAAGGTGGCCAATGCTAGATTTAGAAAATGAATTTCCATTACTTTCTATGCAGGACAAGACTCAGTAGGGAATCTGGACATGCACGCCAAGGGACAACTCTGTGATTCTTTTAGGTAAGTTGAATCACCCTCATTTTAAACTGATTTTTACCATGTCCTACTTATAGGCCCATCTATAGATAAAATGAAGACCTATTAACCTCCTCACTTTTCATGGAAGATAATAAGTGTAGAAAATTAAGTTCAATTTACATTGTTTTCTTTCTTCATACAGACTAGAAAGTTTTGTTGAAACGTTTTCAGTCTTTTAATTCTATTTTTATTATAAAATATTTTTAGAATTACTGTTGACTTCATTTCATTTGTGAAACAATTCCAGAACTCTCTGGTAAATAACCTCATACCTGTATTTTTTCATGCAAGTTAGAGTCAGTGTTACAGACCAAACAGAGAAAGACAGCTGTGCTCTAATTTATTTTTACCATTTTTTTGAAATAAAGAAGAGCATTATAGGTTGCATGTTAAGGCCTAGGTACAGAAAACACCCATTTGGTATTAGACCTTGCCCAAGTATAAGGAAAGGTTAAGGCAAGTATTTTAAAATAATAAAGCTGGTAAATAAATATCTCAGTGCATTTAAAAATAGATTTCTCTGCTCTAAGAATATATTCTTGTGTTGTTGTTTTTTTAGTTTTAATAAAATGATGTTTTATTTTCCCCCAAATACTTTATATCTTCTCTGCTTAATTTGACCATGAAAGTTACTATTGTGAAAGGTCCCTGTCATGTGCTCTTTTTTTTTCTTTTTGGTGGGAGGGTGGATGGGTGGCAATAGGGGTAGAAATTGATAATTGACCATATCCAATTCCTGGACATCTGCTTTTAAGAATATGTTCTGGTTAATAGAAAGAGAGAGAAAGTGCTGGTCAGCAACCAACTGGGAGAGACCAAGACCCCTGATGAACTTGGATGCTTAGAATCTCAGGAGACCTCTACCATTCAGTGGGGAGTGGCTTTAGACAACATTTAAAGGGAATAATGAAACCTACTTCAGGAGGTTTTATGAAGATCAAAATGTAGTAATTACCCAAGCCTAGGAGGGGCTCAAAGACTGAAACAATTGCTATTGACCTGCTTAATCTGACCCCTGGTTCCCTCTATGATTTCTCCTATAAGTCATCACCTTGCTCACTGTATTCCTGCTTAGTGACTAAATACCTTCCTGCCTCAGGACCTTTGCACTTACTGTGGCCTCTTCTAGGTACTCCTTTCAGGCATTCTCCTTCATGTAAATACCAACAGGTCTTATTCAAACATTACCACCTCAGAGGCTACCCTATCTAAAAGAGCAGCCTTGTCACTATCTCCTTACAGGTTTATTTGTGACCTAGAATTTGTCACTATCTTACACTACCTATTTTTTCAGTGTACTTCTATGAACACCCCTAGAATGTAAGCTCCATGAGCATCTTCACTGCTATATCTCTAGGCCAAGAATAGAATTGGGCACATAATAGGTGCTCAGTATGTATATCTTGAATGATTGAATGAATGAACTTTCCATCAGGTCTTGTTTGGAATTCTTAACTGATCTCTGTTAGAAGTCTATTCTCACTTTACCACTTGAAAACTTTAAACTGATGAACTATTTAGATGTATTCCCACAAGGCTGAGCCATACTCAGCCCTGATAAGAATACAGCTCTGATTACAGAGTGCTGATATTAGGATTTCCCTTCCTGGCTTTCTAGCACTTGGAATACCTAGACACATCAACCCTTTCCGAGTCCATTGCTAGCCAGATGGCTTATTGGGACTTTCCTTCCAGCATGCCATTCTTTCTTGGAAGTAGCACATAGATGATTAAAAATGATGAAGCATTTGCATTGCTCAGCTCAGAGCCAGGCATCAGACAAGTTCTTAATAAATATTATTTTTTCTAATATGATTATTATTACATATCCAAAAGGATCTCTAAGCATTCAGAATATCACGAATATACAGAGATATGTAGGTGTGTGTGTGTGTGTGTGTTCGGGGGTGGGGGGCAGTAGGGTAGGGGTGGGGTTGGAGAATCCAGTTTTCTCATCTATCAGCGCCAGAACAATTCAGAATGGCTTCTAACAGGAAAGGTTAACGCCATGAGACACAGCCTCTTCCTCAGAATTCAGTTTCACTTTTAGAAAGCTCTTGCACACTGTATATTGTACAAAGTGTCCTAGAAGCTAAACAGAAATAAAAAGGACAACCCAGAAAGAAGTGCAGCTTTCTATTAACTTAATCAAATTCACTTTGGGAGGGCAGGGGGGCGGAGTTGGGCTTTGGTGGCAAGAAAGGGAGAGGTTCCTGCTCACTTTTAATTTTTATTTTTATTGTTTTTTGACAGAGAAAGAGACAGACAGAGACAGAGAGAAGGGGGAGGGCCCAAAGCAGTCTCCATAGTTGACAACATTAGTTTCCATATAGTTTCACACCATAGGTGGGCACGAGGTTGTGTAGGTAAGGAACTGGGCCAGGAGCCTCCCACATCAGCCCTGGCAAGAACTAAACTGGGGGCATACCCCAGTTCAGCATATGAGTCTGCCTGGGCCAGAGCCGGGATTCGATCCCTGGTCTCCGGGGCTGCAAAGCGAATGTTCAACGCGCTGAGCCATCCCAGCTTCCCCCTGCACACTTTTAAACTATTGCTCTTCTGTTTTGAGCAGGCCATCTCTATTCCTGAGCCCCAGCATTTCTGCTGGTGTTTGCTTGAGTGTGGTAGAAAGAAACCAGCCTAGAGAGATTTAATTTACCACACAGCAATTCTTGCTTTGGAAGGTTTCTCTTTACAGACAAGGACCTTAGAAATCTGCAGCAGGCCAGATTTATATTTTATGGGTTGGTATATAGTTTAAAAATTCCAAAATTTGTGACAGATTGCTGACACTTGACCTGTGTTCTACCTATCCACAAAATAGTGATATCCAACATTTATTGGGCACTTACCATGTGCCAGGAACCATTTTAAGTGTTTTAGGTATATTTCCTCATTTAATCTGCGCTAACTCCCATCAGATAGGCTCACTTACTCCTCATTTCATGGAGGAGAACAGAAAGGCACAGAGTTTATAGATAACTTTCCCGAGGTCACACCTGAAGAAATGACAGAGTGGGGATTGAAACCTGGGGGGTGTGGCTGGGGAACCTGCCTGCGTAGTGACTCCAATCTCCTGCCTCTGAAACTATGGAGAAGAGGCTGGAGATGGAGTGTTGCAGGGAAAGTCAAAGGTAAGCACTTTAAAGAATTGATGCTGCCCCTCATTTTGCCTTTAATCGCAGTATTCTGAATCACCACAGTTCCTGGTGGTTCAGCAGCCCAGCCAGATTCCCCAGCAACCTAAGCACAGACAGAATGATCTTCCCGGGCCTGGGGCCTCTTCTAAAATCAGCTGGGCTGTTTTAAGGCACATTCCCACACCAGGAGCAGAAGATATTATTAGGGTCCAGAAAATGAGAAACGAGTGTGCTGTAATATCAACTGTCACTAACGTCGTCCTCTGAGGCTCAGTGAATAGGATTGGACATGTCCTTTCTGAACAGCCATATTGTGTTTTTGTCTCTCCACCTTCCATCCAGTGGTGACTATAAAGGGTTTTAGAACCAGCATTCAAATTGACCAGGCACAGCAGGAAACAATTGTGAATTCTTCTGTTTTAAAACCCTAACGACCATTTCCAAATCCTTAGCAGATTACCCTCAAGTCAGAAGGACATGAAATGAAATAGGGTTTGGAGAATGGGTGTGGGTACACGGAGAGTAAAACACTGTTGCTGGGCTCCCTTTCCGGCAAGTTTGCCTACAAATAAAAAATTCCCAGACTTCTGACCCTTCCTGACTGACCTTTATCTTAACAAAGGTTAATGACTAAATTTCTCCCCGGAGAAAATTGCTCTAAGAAGTCATGTTCTAATTGGCAAGCATAGAGCTGTCACTTACATAAGTCAGAATGTTTATAAATTGGAGCACACATGGCCAATTGGCTCATCTGTGCTTATAGTCCAATAAAGCAGTATGTTTATATACCCTTTCAGAATTCTTGCTAAACAGAAATGAACTGTCGTTGGTATTTTCCCAAGGCTGTGGTGGAAATGCACACGCCCCCACACACTGTTTTCTTCTCAGTGCTTTGAAGGGAGCTGCTTCATCATGGTTTCCCACCTAAAAACCACCACATGCAAAGGGACTTACGAGAGGCAGAGCTAATCTCAAATTGGGACCTAGAATTTTTACTTCTTCATTAAAATAATCAGAAACACGCTTGTAAGAACACTGTGCTTAATGTTCTAACCCTATAGCCACCATATTTAATAGAAGTTGAGATTCCTTCTCTAAGCAATTGTCTCAGCACATGTGAGATTGATGATATATAGATCTTTTGATGGGTAACCCAATTCCAGTGAGTCTTATAGATCCTGGACTAGGGAAATAGCATGCACTGACTTTTAATCCATTTATATGCTGATTTCCTCTCAGTGTGTGGAGGCAGGTCAATAAATTCTCATTAGTAATAATGAAAACCAACCAAGAAGTCAAAGACCAACATTTGTCTTAGACCTTAAAATAAATTATACTCTTCAAAGAAAGAAGAGATGAAAAATATGTGGTATCAGATTCAACATTTTAGATAGAGCACAAATTAAACTGTAAGAATATAAGTGATCATGTAATCCATTTTAGAGTACCCTACTCTAATAAAATTAAGATTCTAAAAAGTGGTAAAAAACATAAATGATTGCTGCTCCCATGTCTATAGGGAATTACATAATTAAAATGGAGCTAAGTCTCTCTCAAGCTTAAAATAGCAGGTGACAGAGTCTTCCCTTCATTTTGAGTTAAGAGGAACTTTTAGTAATCTGAACATTTTTGTTGGTAATATCCTCATTTCTGGCCTCCTACTTTCCATTAGCAACAGCTTCTGATATGGGGCCTAGTATGCTGATATTTCCCACTCAAGCTTTACCCGTTTGCTTTTTGAAAGACAACCATAAGCTCATCCTTCAAACAGGCTATATTTAAAAGTTACAAGTTATTAGCAATTTGAAAGTCATTTTTGCATGGAAACTCTGCCATTCAAGGGTCTGGATTCTCTGGCTAGCCCACAACACCCACTTCATCACTGATGGCCTTAATTCTGGTTCCTGAGAGCAGTATAGAAGGTAATATGGGAGGATGAGACCAGGAGGACACCCCTCTTAGGTAAGTATGGGTGTCCCATTGAGTCCCTTCTAGCCAAGGGAATGCATAGCTATGGTAGCCCTAGAACTTCAGATTCTCTGTGTCTGCTAATTACTGAACTAA
>PVKE010035915.1:0-16643 GCA_004027555.1 Craseonycteris thonglongyai
TTAGAAACTAAAAAATGTAATAGAATTTTAAATATACTCTTAGGCGTGGTTTGTCATTATTACTACCGCTCTTTTACTCTTGTAAAAATCTATCGAGGAAAGTAGCTAGAACACGTATTATTAACACTATCCACATTTACAAGATTATTTCCAAATACATACAGTGATTTATTCTGCTTTATAAGCTACTTAAAATGGGAGAAAATTAACTTAAGAAATGATCATTCTACATACTTACATTTAAGTCCATATTAGTGCCACTGACTTTCTCTGTTCAAGAGTTAGGTAGTACTCATCTCTTTTAAACATATACTGTAAGTGTATTTGTATGTATGTGTATACATGTACACACAGAGACATGCACATATACTGAAAGCTAAGACCAGTAATTTTCCATTTTATTTAAGTTCGCAATAGAAAACAACAGAAAAATCTGTGTAAAATACTTTTCATGGACTCATTGTCAAGAAACTCTTATCTTTTGATTATAGCTGTTTCACCAGGAAGGAATTGATTATCATTAAGTGTATTGTAATGAAATATAAAATATGCCTTGAAGGCAAGCATAACATTTAACTTTAGACAAATTATTGACTTGTTGGTTTTTTTAATGAATAAGTAAATAATAGCTTATACTTGTATTCTACCAATATCTTGCAATTAAGAGTTTCAAACATGGATGTCACTTGTAAACATACTTTGAAAAATAACAGACATTACAGGAATTTGTAAATATTACTACTCTTATTTTTATTAAGGCATAATAATTCTGATTAATAAATTTCTTTCATTTTTCTATTTAACCCTTTGTGTGTAGAGTTTTCAATTAATACAAAAACAATATTGTTTTGTTCCAAGCAGCACACCAAAATTCTGTTTGAAAATTTTATTAATTTTATTCTTTTCATTGCCTTTTAAGCTGCTAAATCTTCAATTATAAAGTGTTAATTTAATAAAATATAGTAGTAGGAAGCTTCTTGTACTTATGCTTGCATATCTGAGATTTGTCGACTTCATTTTTTTTTATTGTTTTTTTTTTGACAGAGAGAGAGATACAGAAACAGAGACAGAGAGAAGGGAGAGGGCCCAGAACAGTCTCCATAGTTGCACATCATTGGTTTTTCCACATAGCTTTATTCCACAGGTAGGCGTGGGGCTACACAGGGCAGGAACTGGGCTAGGGTCTCACCCTGGTGAGAACTGAACTGGGGACACTCCCCAGTTCAGTATATGGGTCCTCACGGGCCAGGGCCGGGATTCAATCCTCAGTCCCCGGGACTGCAAAGCGAGCACTTAACCTGCTGAGCCATCCTAGCTTCCCCAACTTCATTTTTCTTAATCTACTAATTTTCTTCTTTTAAACTTTTATATGCCATTAAACTTTTTTCCACTTTGTTATCTTTTTGAAGTCCTACAAGTAAATCATTTGACAGGCACATGTTTGAGTCTCATATCCTTTATAGATTAACACAATTTTAAAAATTCAACTAATGTTGAATATTGACCCTAAGCCATAGATGAGAATATATTAGAGAGCAGTGAAAGAGAACACCATGGGCAATCACCTACCAGCAAGCCAAGGATATGTTCAGCCCATGATGAAGACAGAAGAGGGCCAGGAGGGGAACCAGGACACTGCAGGGTCAAGAAGTCAACAGAGAACAGTTCCAAGATGCAAGGAGAGGGATGCTGGGATAGCCCAGCTGTTGAACTTTCCTCTCAATCTTGAGGTCTGGAGTTCGATTCCTGGCCCTGGCCCATGCAAACCCCATTGCTGACCTGAAGTGCAAACGGAAACCATGGGGATGGCTCAGCAGCGCAAGTTCTCACCTTTCATGTGGAAGGCTCCCAGTTCAATTCCTGCTCCCCATGGCCCCACATCCACCTGTGTGGAATGAAACCATGTCACAACTACTGATGTAATTATAACTATGGAGACTGCTCTGGGCCCTCCCCTCCTTCTGCATGTCTGACGGTCTGTCTCTCACCTTCTCTCAAACAACAAAATAAATATTTTTTTAAAAGATGCAAGGTGTGTTCAAAGAATTAAAATGTGCAACAAAGTCAGGGGAGAGGTGATAGATAAGAGAAGTAGCTGGAATTGGTGCCAGGAGAGAAAAATTTTACTTGAGTAATTGTGAGAGCATTGGAATAAAAAATTGTAAGACAAGTATAGGAGACTTAGGTGGTGAATTGTGAGGAAGAAGAGGCAGCAGTGGGTTATCTGGTGAAGGGATAAAGATAGGAATTAGATGGAAGCTCAGAAAAGGATCTTGGTGAAGAATGGAGTATTTCAGACAACTAAGCATGTTCACTGACATTTACATGAAACGTCTCAAAAGAACTGGCATTTATAAACATTCCATGATATATTTAGGTTCCTCATAAGATTTTCTTATATTCCTAATAGAATCTCCCAATATATTTTAAAAAACATTATTGTTTTAACATAACCTTGGATTTCTACTTTATAGTTACATGAAGTACATGTCTGAATAATCTCAGGGTTGATATGAAACTACCATGGCCTTTTTTAAAGTGATCATTCTAGGTCACTGAAAAACATTTATTGGTGAATCAGTGATAGTTACTTCTCCAAACAAAAATTTTTGGCAAATTCTATCGCCTCTCTGCACCTCAATTTCCTCATTTAGAAAATAGATATCCGAAGGCTCTCTACACCACAAAGTTGTTATGAGGAGTATGCAGTGTAGTGTAAGTTATTGTAGTGATTTTCAACCCTAGACTAGTGATCTGAAGCTGTCTGTAGAACAAAAGGCAAGTATATAACATCAGAGTATTAGGACTTCTTTAAAGAGACTATCTAACTGGTCAAGAAAAAAACATTTAAGGTAATATGACTTCCTCGTTCCATTGAACTCATTTTATTTTTTACGTGACTTCTTACTTTATCTGGATGTCCTCGCCAGTGTTCTAAAACCCCCAGAAGCTTTATGATGCCCAACCAATAATGATCCAGAATCATAATAAAATTAAGAATCAAAACAATTTTGCAAATATAGAGTAAACTACACTTATTTATTTATTTATTTATTTATTTATTTATTTAAAGAAGCGGAGATGAGGATTGGTGTCCCTATTGTGGAGTAGCTGGGGCCTTAATATTTGTTTAGTGCATAAATTATGCTAATCATGCATAAATTCAAGATGTTTATTGGAAAAATGTCTTGTTTTCCTTTTGGCTTATTTGTTTCTGAACAATTTAACTGTGCTAAGATGGCATACTAACATACATTGTGTTCTAATAATTGCTGAGTTATATCAATCTCATTAGAAAACAGGATAACAAAATCACTGCTTCTATGAAATCAACACATGCTCTAGGACTTATCTAAGCAAAATGTTCCTTCAGCAGATTTGTCTTTGTGGGGGTTGACATATTTTTTAAGTCAAATTATACCGCTATAGTCTGGCCATATTCAGCAAAATCTTCATAGAGCACTGCAAGCTGGTAAAGCAGGTCAGAATTGTCATCCATATCGTAGAAAAGCATTTTTTTCTTACTTTAGGATAGCTTATTCCACAATGCTAACTTCACAGCTATAGATGACCTCATAGTTTCAATGAAGCAAGTTCAGGGCCTTGTAGAAACTACTAACAATTGTCTGTAGTTCCATTTGAATTATTTTACATGGGCCTAAATTTGGAGGATGAGTTTTATGAAGAAAAAATGAATAGTGATGAATTTTCAGCTCAGAAAGTGATTTGGTTTCTTGCACATTAAGATGAGAGAGCCATATAAGATTGTCTTCTTTTCTTTTTGTGGTGAAACTGACAATGTCCTGTAAAATATACAGTGAGTACCTCCATAATTCTTGTCACTCACTAAAGCTACGACTAGTGTTTTGTACTAAGAGTTTGTTTTGCTAACAGGAATAAATAAAAAAATTATTTTAAATAGTAGTCCTAGGAAGAACATAAATAAAGGGACAAAGTCATCTTTTTCACTTGGGTCCATATATATATATGTAAATATACATTTTGTGAATAACATTTTAGAGGTACTGCATTCTACAACTAGTTCATGTTTATTGTATGTGTTTTCAACTTCCAATTTACTTCCTATGAAATTTCCTAAGGCTGTCTCCCTGAGGTACCTTGATAGTTTATAAAGGATATCAAATTTTGATCCTATTCGACAGTTCTAGATGGGTAACTAGGAAATCACGTAGCCTGTTCAGGTCTCAAGAGCTATGCAACTTTCTCCCAACACGTTACTAAAATTTACAAAACCAATAAGATTCAGAGGGGAAAAAAATGATCAAATCTGCATTTATCCCTGTATTCCTGTTTGCAGAGCTTCATAGCAGACTTTGGGGGGATGTTTTCTACTGTTTCAATGCCTGATATTGCTGGCTTTGCCATTACTTGCTGTCTTTCTAGAAACTCACTTTTTAAGATTATCTTGTTATCCCCAATTTACCTATGAGACTATTAAAATGAATATGTATATAACTGAGAGAACTCCTATTGGGTTAAATTAGCCACCTGGGAAGAAAATATATACAGTAGTATAAATTTTACCATACAATAAATCATGTGATGGTTTATCTTGAATTTATATTTCCTTTGTATGAATTGCTATTTCTACTATGAATGTAAAGCATTCAAACATTATTAGTATTTGTGTCATTATATATTATATTTCATGTAAAAATTATGCACATTTATAATCTGACATTATTTGTTCTTTTTTATGTGCTTTGGGTGCTATATGTTATGTGTATATGTTAATAAGTAACCCTGAAATCATCTACGTTTTCATTGTTTTACTCCCTATTTTAGTAATTAAGTCAGAAATCAATATAGAATATAGAAATTACCTAATAGTATTCTTCCTTTCACCATATGATACATTTCTCAGAACAAAAGTATGTCATTCAGTACTTTGAAAATTAACTTCCTGGGCTTGTCCTAACTGATGAGGTCCCCAATAACACGTGATTTATTATTAAGCATGTGGCTTCACCATCAACTGTTTCACATATTAAGTTATGATTTAATATTTTGTGAGATTTCTTAATAGCAATCTAGGGTTCTTGTTGGTTAGATGCTTCTCAAGATATAGAATCAGAATTTCAGAGAACATTGAAAAAAACTTTAAGGAATGATATTGGTCTACTTATCTGAAAATTTGTACTTCACCAGTTTCTCCTAGTGTCCTGCCGAAGATTCTCCTGATCACTAGTTTGATACCCTCCAAGGCTGCACCAAATACAATTTCTGAAGCAGTTGGACTTAAGGCAGGGAGAGAGGCTAATATATGTTACTGTCAAACAAATATTCACAAGGGAGTAGTTATGTAGAAAGGACAAGAATTCACCTTTGCCTCTCACTCTGATTAGTGGGAAAGATAAATCAAAGGAATAAGATGTTGGGAGAGAACTTCTAGCTCAATCTAATTAGAATCAGGTAACAAAAGAGACACAGTAGGAGATGTAGCCAAGATTTAGTGAGAACAAGCATTTTTTAGATAAAGTTAAACATCACATCTAGTTAATGACAGTGTGCCCCTGTGGTCCATTGTGGTAAACTTCAGTCTAATTAGTGAGTCTCTGCAGTGCACTTGAAGCAAAGACACAAAGGGCCCTGGGAAGGCTGTAACAAGAAAAGATTGTAAGCAATGGATTTGTTGCTGTAATATGCATGTAGATTGTTAAACCAGAGGAGATAAGTTTCTTATCTATTTAAATGAGGGGTCAAGAGACACTATTTGTGTTGTGAACAAATAGTTTTAAAAGCTCTGTTATTTGGATCAGTAAAGAGGAAATGTTTCATGTTTTTCAAATAGGATGCTGGGTCTGGATGGCTTATTTATTTATGTTAATAGACCAAACAGTTGGTCTCTGCTGTAAAAGAAGCATCCCATTTCCTGCAACTCCTTCAAACAGGAGACACCCAGTTCCTGAGTCTTGGAGAGACTGGGAGTTGCGTCAGAGGGATGGGCCAGGGAGGAAGGCCCATTCCAGAAACATGATTTTTTTTTTTAATGTTTTAGAGCTGAAAGAAAACTGTAGTACCATCCCAGTTCACTAAATAAGAAAATCAGCTCCAGAAACATTCATCAATTCTCTAAGGTGGCAGGGCTACTATTTTCTTTATTCTATATGAGGAGTACCCACTGTCTATTTTGTGGTCCCATACCAAAATTCAGACCTGTATGTCTTTAAAATGTAAAATATTGAAAATTTGACCAAACCACTTTATTTTTCTAATGAAAGCCACACGTTATAGGGGACAAATGTAGATAGATTGTCAAGCCACTGGTTGCACATGTCCTCATGTCCTGCTTATTCTGCACCAACAGTTGGAACCCAGCATTGCCTGATTGGTGGGAACTGGGGTGGGAATCAGCTGCTCTTTATTCAGCTGTAGGGTTGGATTAATCTGTGACCAATTCAGGCAAGTCACTTAAGATTCACTCAAGATTTAGCTCTCAGGTATATTATGGGATTAAGCCAGAAGCACTTTGAAAGCACTTTGGTGACAGGTATTCTATGAATGAGTCTTATAAATATTACCTGCTTAGCCACAGAAACACAGAGAATGGAAAAGGAGAAGACACTTTCCACCAAAGTGGTGATATGCTAATATTCCTGCATCATATCTTTATTCAGAACATCTCCCTGAACATATTAGTAGCTATTTGGTACATTTACTATTGGAAATGTCAAGTACAAAGTTATTTATCCATTTGGGACACAGTGAATAGGTAGGTGGATGGCTGCCAAAACCAATAATAAATCATGTTATTAATCAATTTGGAAAATATTAACATGCAAGTTTTCAGAAATGCAAAACATTTAGAACATGAAGCATTTTTACAGCCTAATGACTTTGAAAGCCAGCAAATTATGTTTATAATAAATAAGACCTTAACTTTGTAAGACTCTATAGTATTGTTACCTTAGGTGATAGCATAGAAATCTTAAAGCAAGTTTAATTTTATACCACTTTAGCTTTTCTAATATGTCATATTTCATTTGTATGGGAGAGTAGATCTATGGAAAATAAATTTCATTTATTTTGCAAAATAAATTTGAGTTTCTGTTTTGTGTGAGATACAAAACAGGAACTCAAATTTAGGCTTAGGTTGGGTTTCCCTAAAAGCAGAATACATGATGGAATTCTTGTGCACAGGATTTTCAGAAGAAACCTGAAAGAAAGTAAGGGAAGCAGAAAAAGGAAGAGGACTAACACAGGCAAAAAAATGTGGTTTCTTAAGTCTAGTCTCAGCCAGTTCCCACAAGGCACTCTGGAATACCACCTAACACTTTGGGGCAAGGGACTAGGCTTTGATTCCTACCAACCACACTAGGTAGGGATAAGAGCAGTAACTTCTCAGGTATCTCCAGACAAGGCAGCTCCCATAGGCTAAGGCAAATTTCCAGAGAAGGGTGCAGGCAGATGCCATTAGCAGCCAACACCCATAGTAGCTGAGTGCCAAATGAACCTGACACCTACAGCATCTGCACCACAGGTGGAATAAAACACTAGCCTTAATCTTATGGTATCCTCAACGACTTTTGAGCAGAAGTGAAAACATGATGAAAATTTTGACCCTATTGACCTTACCCTGAGAGAGAGAAGGAGAGAGGGCTAGAGGGAGAGAGGGATCAGGACAGAGGAAGGGAGACAGGGAGGGGAAGAGAGAGAAAGAGAGACTGTGTGTGTGTGTGTGTGTGTGTGTGTGTGTGTGTGCGCGCGCATGTGTACAGTTCTATATTGGAGCAGATAACTATCTTTTCAGTCTAATCAATAACTAATAAAAGGCTAAAACAAGATCACACTTATAAAAAACAAATTGAAATGACCCAGTGGGACTGATATTAAGGAGAAAAAATGAGCAGAGAGACAAGGCAATGGACTTCTGTCAAAAGTGATCACTGAAGTATCGGATCTGAAATGGTGATAGTGCCTTAATTGACGTAGATAACACTGAAGGAAAACTTTTTGTTGTTGAAAAGTTGAGTCACTTTCAAGCCTGTAGCATTGGAGCTGCTGAAAGGATCTGCAAATGGGAATATACCAGCCTCTTTAAACAAGATTGTGATCATAAGGAATTGTGTTCAATTAGGAAGTCATCACTTTATGGGTGTTAATTGAAGTCACCAAAGTTGGTAGGAAGGCCAAGGGAAAGACTATAGGAAAAAGTAACCATGAGTAGAAACTTGAAATTAGGGTAAACCTGTATATAGGAGTGAGTGGGGAAGTGAAGGAAAACATTGAAAGTATAGTGAAATAGAATGAAAGAAATTTTTCAAAAAGGAGAGGATGGTCAACTAATTGGAAATGTTTCAATGACATCAAGGAAGATAGGGACTGAGGCAAAGCCAATGGTGATCTGGAACAAGGCTGGTTTCTAAGAGTGGCTGTGCTGTGCAGAGGTGGCCGTGACATTTCATGATTAGGTCTTGGGAGTATAGTAGGTATTCAGAAAGTCAGAAGATTAGGAACTGTTCTTTTCAAAAGCTGACATCACATTTGGAGAGGTCAAGGCAATTGTTATTTTTGTTTGTTTGTTTGTTTGTTTTTTGTAATTGAGTACCTTTGTAAACTAAGTCAAGGAATTCAATGAATAGGGAGAAACTGAAGTTGGGAGAAATAGGAACCAATAATCCAGCAGTACCAGTAGAGGTTGAAGAAGACACACATGTTAACATGGGTCAGCTCCTCTACCTTGAGGACACATGGGAAGAGAGGAGGGGTGTGGACACTCTCTTTGGGGGTAACATAGAATCAAGTCACTATGCATATTCATCTCATACAGAAAGAAATTTTCAGTGTATGTATATCATAATAAAGCTTTTGCTCTTTATAAGAAGCATTGGTTGCAAGATGGTTCATAGTTTTTAAATAGCTCCTAATTTCTCTCTTTATCTACAGCAAGCCCTCCTCAGTCAAGTAAAAGCAGAGACAAATATATAAGCAGAGGAAGCCAAAGTAAAAGAAGGTGGAGTGAGAGAAAAAAAGGTCCATTAGTACAGTTTCAGAGTTTTGGTAGCTTCTTCAAGTAGCAGCTGAAAATGTAGGCATGTCTTTTTATCCTTTCTATCTATGCTTCTTTCCCTTTGTAAATTACCAGTGGCATCTTAAAGAGTGTTTCTGTTATCAGCTGTTTGTGTGAATTCTTTATTTTGTTTTATAAATTAATTTTCCTAGAATACCATTGTGACTTGTTGGAAAACTTTGTTTTATTGGTATAATGTAAATGATCAGAGTAAAACTGTGTCAAAATTAAATTGTTCTTATCTTTATAACTTTGACAATTTCACTTTTTATATCTCTGTACAGTGTGTAAACTGTCATTTATTTTTTTTCTCAAATGATATAAAATTTCTGAAGCATGCTAATTAAGTATAATTCCCAAGCTAGGAAATGTCATGGGACTGGTTTACCACATAAGTGATCCTACCTGTGTCTTTTTATCATTAAATTCTTGTAGTTATAAATTTCTATATAGTATACTGCTAATTTACTATGGGCTTAAAATATTTTTCATTGGGAGCTGATGGAAATGAATATGGTGTATTTCTTTCTAGTGCTTACTATAGAGAAAAAAACCTTTTCCAAGTAAAACAGGGGTGGGCACAAAAATTACTAATCTAAAAGAAGTTATGCTTCTAATTTAATATTAAAAATGGTACACTACTACCTTTATTTTTTATTTTGTCAAAATTGCATGACTTGAGTGTGTCTAATATTTTATTACATAATTTCTAGTATAAGAAAAACGGAAGCAAAAATGGAATAGCTAAATTGCCCACAACATTTAGTGAGAAGGGGTTTTCATTTTTTATCTTTTATTCTTGAGTTACAACTTCCCTAGTTATCTCCCTCATGCTCTACCTCCATACTCCTTCTTTAAATGTTGCTATTCAATTTGAAATCCAATTACCTATAATGTCTTTTCTTAAAAACAAACAATTTATTGGCTTTCTTTTTTTGCCACATCATTTCCAACAATTAGACACATTTTGTAGCAACAACACAATTAAGAAAATGAACTAAGCTATGAAACTTCTAAGATCTTATTATTGTTCATGTTCAGATTTTGTAAGTCTTACACACTTCCCTTGAAAAAATCAAATTAAGACAGTCTTGAATAATAGTCTGTGACTTAAAGTATTTTACTTAATTTGATTGTTACAAAAATGTCAGCATCATCACTTTCTAGAGACAGTGAAATGAGCTAAACCAACACTAACACAGATGATTAATTAGGTGGGAAAGAGTGAGCCAATGACACAAGACCATTATGGATGATGTGCCTACAATATCCCTGAGAGAGCTATGTGAAGCAAAAAGACAAAGAGGGAACAAGGTCACAGAAAACAGACCCTGCCTTATCTGCATGTTGCTCATAATTAACCCTGTTTGTTTTCTTTTAAAGTGGGGTGCCCAACCTTTTGGCTTCCCTAGTCCACATTGAGAGAAGTATTATCTTGGGCCACACATAAAACACACTAGCACTAATGATAGCTGCTGAGCTGAAAAAAAGAAAGAAAGAAATCACAAAAAAATTTTACAATGTTTTAAGAAAGTTAAGAAAGTTTATGAAATTTGTGTTGGGCTGCATTCAAAGCCATCCTGGGCCATATGAAGCCTGCAGGCCGCAGGTCAGAAAAGCTTGTTTTAAAGCATAGATTACTATCCACCTAGTTAAAAGGATATAAAAGGAAGTAGAAGAATTGAGAGAATTGTCCCCATAAAAGAGACAGGAGTTAATAAAACATGAATGCTATGCAGTACAATGATACTCAATAATACTCAAGTGTGGTGCTCAAAGGGTTAACAAACGATGGTAAGTACAAAAATTGAAAATGCATATTTAGAGACTTTTATAATAATTTAATATTATTATGTAAGATAATCATGTGATTATTGGGCTCACCCAGTTGAACAGGCTATAAATGAGTTGGTATGTTGTTAAACTCATGTGGAGACTCACAAGGGTGCTAGCTGCCTACTGTCATGAACAGTAAGGCTGCATCATAACATGTGACATTTTGAGGTTAGCTTGTTAATTATAAAACACAAAAATCTGAGAAACTCATTATTTATTTTTGTACATTTCTATATTTTTAATTTTTTAAATAAAGTCAGGGACATAAAATTTATATAATTTATTTTTAACTCTAACCAACTAATGGCAAGTCAGATTTCACAGGATTTTTTAAACATAATATTTTAAACAGAAATAAACTAACTGATGGCCATGGAAGTGATCCCAAAGAAAGGACGACCTGAAGAATTGATGCTTGTTTTACTAGGAACTATGGTCATTCATATATTGATTTCAGTTAATTGATGGTGAAGTATTAAATCATAGCATGTTATTTGTAGAGATGGACTGGCTACTAGAGTAGTGAAACCATCAAAACACAAGCAACATTTACAGCAAAATGCAAATAAGTTCAAACCAAAAGAATTTTGAAATAATGAACATTGACTTAAAAAGACAATTGAAACAAATATTTAATACTTCGTATTTCAACATTAGTACTCTCTAGTCTTGTGATAGTGCTTTAAGATTTCTGAGACAAAAAAAATAATTTCTGAGGCATTAGTGAAGGATGACATCAAAGATATTTGCTTGGAAATATTGGATGAACATGTGGCAAAGGTTTCATTGCTTGACACACATTAATAAATAGCAAATACTAACTCAAAGAACAAATAAAACTAACAAAATATTTTTACTGTATCTTGACAGTGCACAGGTAATTCTCATGTGGCAATTTTTTTGTTATATGTGCAATTATAGATGATGGTACTAGAAGGAAGAATTTGTTTTTCTTCATCTTTCTTATCAGCAAATATAGCTAGATCTGAGCTATAGAAAAATATGAATGATTACATTGTCAACAAATATGGCTTGGAGTGCAATTTTTGTATAGGAATATGTACAGCTGCAATGATAGGGACACATTCTGGAACAGTTGCCCTGGTTAAGGAGTTTGCACAAAATTGTAAACCAACATTGCTTCCTTCATCAAGAAAATCTTACAGAAATGACTACTAGAATTATTGTGGTGATCCATTGTAAGGTACATAAGTGTCAAAGGACTGTGTTGTTCACATGAAACTAATACAAGTTATATAATAATGATGCTTAAATTAAAAAAAAATTTTTTTAAAGAAAGGTTTACTAAAAAAGAAATGTCCACTGAATGGAAATGATAGTCTTAATGACATGGTAGAAATTGTGAATTTGTAAGAATTACTATGTTAAGTTTGAGATTTTAAAATGTTGATATAATATGGGGAAAGATTAAAAAAAAACGATTATTGCATACTCAGGTGTGATAGTTATCGAGGAGAAAAGCTTTGTTAAGAACTTCAGAATTACAGAATCAACTCATTATTTGTGCAAGTTAAGAAACCAGTGGCTCAACATCACCAGTCATCAGAGAAATGCAAATAAAAATCACAATGAGATATTACTTCATGCCTGTTAGAATGGCTTTCATCAAAAAGAAAAAAGATAACAGTTGTTGTCAAGGATGCTGAGAAAAGAGAATTCTTGTGTACTATTGGTGGGAATGTTAATTAATACAGACACTATGGGTATCAGTATGGAGGTTCCTCAAAATATTAAAATTAGAACTACTGTATGATCCAGCAATCCCACTTCTGGGTACATATCCAGAGAAAATGAAAAGAGGATCTCAAATATATATCTGCATTTCCATGTCCATTGTAGCATTATTCACAATAGCCAAGATATGGAAACAACAACATAAATGTCCACTAACAGCCCTGTGTGTCTAATATGAAATATAGAGGCATTTATGGCTGAATATTTTCCAGATATACATATACATATGTATGTATTCAGCCATGAAAGAAGGAAGTCCTCTGTTTGGGACAACATGGGTAGACCATAAGGGTTTTAATGCCAAGTGAATAAAGTCAGAAAAGTAAGACAAATACTATCTCATTTAATGTGGATTCTAAAAGAGCGAAACTCGTAGAAACAGAGTAGAATGGTATTTACCAGGGACTGGGGTGGAGGAAATGGAGAGAGAAAAAAATTTCTTCTCACATTTTAAAAAATGTAATTTGGACAGTTTGATAGACAGGCTAGCTTATTTGTCTTACACCCTCGGAATTTTAATAATTTCAATACTTGCATGTAAAGAAGGAAGGCAATGTGTTTTTCAATGACAGAAAAAAAACTGAAGAGCAAAAACTGAAGTTTCTACAGTCTGTTACAAAATATTCTGATAGTTTTATAATTAAGGGAGAAATAAGTGATCTTGATATCTACATCAGTGAAAATATCACCAAATACATTTTTTAAAGATTTTATTTTATTGTTTGAGAGAAAGTGAGAGTTAGAGAGAGAGAGAATGGGGGGAGGGGGAGGGGCCCAGAGTAATATCCATAGTTGTACATCATTAGTTGCAACATAGTTTCATTCCACACTGGTGAATTTGGGGCCACATGCAGGCTGAGTACTGAACTGGTGGCCTTCAGTATGGGAGGCAAGCACCTTCGCTGCCATGCCATCACGTCGGCTACGCAGTTGTGCTGCAGTTCAGCATATGGGTTTGCAAGGGCCAAGCTGGGATTCAATCCCTAGTTCTCATGGTTATAAGGCAAGCACTCAACCTGTTGAGCTATCCCAGCATCTTCTCACCAAACATTTTTAATATTTGATAGAACTTTATTTTTCATCAAAAGAAGATCAATATATAGGAATTCCCTAATAGTAATGACAAATTCATATCTTTCATTTAAAAACAATTTTTAAATTTATGGGGTGGATTGCTAGGACTGGCTACTGATGAAAGATTGAAGATGGATTTTGAAAATATATCATCACTTATTCTGTTATTATAAAAGTCACAAAGAATATTCTTCTGAGTTTGCTGAAGCCATTTTGAAATCTCTTATTCCCTTCAACATACCTCTGGTAAATTGATTTCTATACTGAATGTCACTACAACAAAACAATAAAGCTATGCCCTACTAGTAGTAGTGTTATCAATTCAATGTAGAATAGATAAGGTAGCAAGCAAGAAGCAAGCTCATTTTCTACTCTAAAACTTCAAATACGATGTAATAGTGTTTACTTGTGCAGAGAATGTTTATAGGCACTTAGTATGGGGAATCACTATTTCTCTCATAACGTTTGTTTCATTATAAGTGCAAATTGACAAACCTTGCCAATGGAAAAAGGGCCATTCATTATTTGATGGTTTGTGCCTTGTATGGATGTCTGGTTCCTTGAATTTTTTATGGATAAAATGTTAACCTCTGCATCACTTTAGCAATGTAAACTTCAAAAGTGGTGAGTTCTGGAGTTGTGCAGACTCCTGGGAGAGCCCTGGCCCTGTGACCCAGAGAAAGCGACCCAGTCTCTCTGAACCTCACTTTCTTCAGTCATAGAACAGAAATGATACTAATGATGCCTATCCCAAAGTGATGACTATAAAATTTATATATAGTCATATATATATATATATATATATAGAGAGAGAGAGAGAGAGAGAGAGACATATATATGTGTATAAATATATATATATTTAGAGAGAGAGAGACAGACAGACAGAGAGAGACCAAGACAGGACCTATCATATAGCAGGTGCTCAAGAACTGCTCATTATGATACCATGCTTACAATATTGATTTCCAAGTACCTGAGCACAATAAAATTTCCCAACATGAAAGCCATGTAAAAAACTTAAGGGTTCTTTTAGAATCTCAGAGACTTTTGTGAATTTGTCACTTAGCACAGTTGCCCTGAAGAAGTATGACCACTCAGTGTTGGGGGTTGAAATCCAGCCTGTGGCCCACTAACCATGTGCTGCAGTATAGGGCTGTAGCCACAAAGGGGAGGGTCATTTTTCTCATTAGTACAAAAGCACTTCATCTGCTAACTGGTGGCCCCATCTCCTGAGTCATCAAAATCGGTTAATGCTATTTGGGGAGTTTGGAGTTGTCCTTTGGTGGACTTTTCCATTTAATAAAGTGTGAGATGAATAAACTTTTGTTGTTTGTCATTCATCCCCTCCTCTCACACATACACACACACCACCAAAAAGCTATTCATATTTCTAATGGTATTCTAGATCAGCTTAGAGAGATTCTTCTCTTTGTCATTGTAGAGACACTTGTAAAATCCAGCAGCCCATCAGGTCTAAACTATTTATAACATAGGTTGACAAGTTTTTTTTTTTGAGATGTTTTATGGACTGCAAATGTTTCATAAGGATTCTTCATTCTTTCTCCTACTATTTCTTGATGTTATGAAACATGACAGAAGGCTTTTTTAAGGTCACCATATATCTCTAGCTTATTGTAAATGGATACTCTATTTCAAAGCTCTAAGAAACTGATACTTTGGATCAGTAGGCCCAGCTTTAATTTCAGCTTGCTCAGTTTACATTTTAAATGGCATTTAAAAATATTTGCCATTATTGTGCTGTTACATAGACCACTAATGTTTTATGTAACTAAAAGTCCCTGTGATCTCCAATTATGTGTTTTAAAATTTAACTGTGTAAATTGAAATATTAGAAGTGAGTTATGCTATTACAACACTTACCACAGGTTAACAATTGAATTGACATTTTACAGGATAAATTTTTTCTAGGAGAGAAAATAAAATGCTTCTAAATATTGGATCCCTTGAGTTGTTAGATTTTTTTCTTGGGTGTAAGACTTGAATGACAGTAGACCCCAATATAGCAAATCTGAAAAACACAATTGATACTTTGCCTTATATATAAAATATAACCTTGCACTTCTTATATTTTGCTGCTTTGGAAATATTTTCATTTTGAAATGTTACTCATTCTCTCTCTCTTGCCCTCTCTCCCTCTTGCCCTCTACTGCTCCCTCTTTGAACAAGGACAGATGTTAAAAATGTAGTACTGAATACTGAAAAATTTGTTAAAGGATACATACAGAAAAATAATTTTTACAAATTTTAAAGTACTCAAAATTACTTATTCATATAGATAATATGTATGTGTATATGTGTGAATAAGGAATTTGGTTTTTTACTCTTGAGTAAAGGTCCTAATTTGTTCTTTGTAAAATCTAGAGTGTTCATTTCATTTGGCAACTGGGGCCAAAGCTATGTATATCACCTCCTTAGGAAAAATGCTGTTTACACTTGAAAATTTAAGTTTTAACCTGCCAGGTATCCTGCCAATTCTTACCAATTTTCAGAGAAGAGAAATAGATCCCTGATGACTGCATATCACCATTGTTTGAAAAACATTTCTGTGGACATATTTTATCCATAAGTCAGCCATGTTAACATGTCAGTGTCAGACAGCACATTCTATGTAAGGCTTTATTTTATACCAGTACATTAACCTCAATAATACTAAATTTCCAAAAGAAAAGTATTGGGGATATATTTTTCCTTGCTATTTGTCAACAGCGTCACTGATTGACTAGCTCTACATCTGAATGTGTTCGACTATCTTCTCCATGATTCCACGCAGTTTAATTTCTCTGGGAAAGCTTGGAACCTTCTTCATAAAAGAATGGGTTAAGGGGAAGCTGGGATGGCTCAGTGGGTTAAGCACTCACTTCGCAGCCCCGAGGACTGAGGATCGAATCCCAGCCCCGGCCCATGCGGAACCATATGCTGAACTGGG
>PVKE010035916.1:0-16645 GCA_004027555.1 Craseonycteris thonglongyai
TAAGATTTATTTTATTGTTTTTGACAGAGACAGAGAGAGAAGGGGGGGTGGGGGGAGAGGGGAGGGCAGAGTAGTCTCCATAGTCGTACATCATCAGTTTTCTTTTTTTTTAAGATTTATTTTTATTGTTTTTTGACAGAGAGAGATACAGAGACAGAGAGAAGGGGGAGGGCCCAGAACAGTCTCCATAATTGCACATCATTGGTTTTTTCACATAGTTTCATTCCACAGGTGGGCGTGGGGCTGCACAGGGCAGGAACTGGGCCTTGGTCTCACCTGGTGAGAACTGAACTGGGGCACTCCCCAGTTTAGCATATGGGTCTGCATGGGCCAGGGACAGGGCCAGGATTCGATCCTGGGTCCCCGGGGCTGCAAAGTGAGCACTTAACACACTGAGCCATCCCGGCTTCCCCCGTCATCAGTTTTCAATATGGTTTTATTTCACACAGGTGGGTGGGGGCCATGCAGGGCAGGAACTGGGCAGGGAACCTCCCACGTGGGAGGCACACCCCTCGAGCCAGGGGCTCAACTGGGGCACAAGAATCAAACTGGGGGCCTCCCGCATGGGAAGCACACCCCAGTTCAGCATATGGGTCTGCATGGGCCAGGGCCGGGATTTGATCCTCGGTCTCCAGGGCTGCAAAGTGAGCACTTAACTCGCTGAGCCATCCTGGCTTCCCCTCATCCTTTATAGCTTAGACCTTGCTTTACCAAAACACATATATTTTTCTTGCATACTTTGCATACAGAAGTTTTTTCTTCATCTTGTTATTTCTAGTAGTTCATTTATAAGTATTGAATTCCAAACCTTTAGTAGCCTTAATTTCCAGAGAAAACGATAAAGTAGGCAATTGTGAAGTGTTCGTTATATACTCCTATATTAGCATTCTAAGTAGATAGTAAGTTTATGACTATATCAATTTTATAATTTTTAGAAGCATATTTCCTCATAGTACAGTTTTTCACTGTGGTAAAAGAATATATTTACTAACACACCCAAATTTCTTTAGTCTTTCTGTAATAAGAGTCCAAAAGTAAATTTATGTTTAGCAATTAATGTTTCAGCATTTTATCCCATTTGGAAATGCTCTAGATAGTCAACGAATATCCATCATTTAACTTAACTAAAAAGGTTTTGGAAACTATTTTTAAGCAGAAAGGCTCATTTATAAGCTTTTATCCCACTTGCATCCATTTAACTAATGTGTTCTTAACCATTATGCTTGAATTGTTCATAAAAATTTCATGAGACATTAAACATTATTTCAAGTAATTTTCTTGTTAATAAATTTTGTAACATAATGTATTTAGGCAAATATTAAAAATAACAGAAATAGAGAACCTGAAAGTTGAACATGTGATGTCAGTTGAATTGATAACTTTATGATCTTAAACAACTAGTAGAAACAACAAATGTATTTGACTAAAAAATGCAGGTAGAGTAAAACTGTGTGTCTGCATTATATTTAATACTGTCACCTCTAAAGACATACCTATTTTTGCTTAACCAACAATATTAAACTAACATTATTAAAAAAGATTATTCCAGATCACACAGATGTGAAAAAAAATTGGGTTAGTTTCTATTTTTCTGACAGTTTTTAGAATACTTAATTTTTATATAAGTGGTAATTTCTTTCTAAACCAATTAAAGCAGAGCTCTTTGATGAATTTTGGCAATACCATCTGGAGGCAGAAAAATATCACATATATAAAACTTGCATATGTGGACATACATAGACATACAGACACAAATAGAAGCTTAGATCTTTCATTTAAAAATGTTATACATGGGTCAGGCACAATAATCCAAAACTCACTAATTTATATAATATGATTGGATCCAAATTGTGTTTCTGGCGGATAAAACAAGTGAAGGTTACCTACTCAATGATTGTTACAACTTTTAACATATATTTCTGGAGAAAACTTTTAAGGTTCTCATTTACCTTTGATAAATAATCTTATGAAGAGAATATACTAAATTTTGGGCGAAGAACCCTTTGCAAATATCAAGTAGTTTTTTTCCAAAATGCCTCATTTCTATTTTATTTTATTTTTCATACTCAGACAATTGTAAGTGGTTGCTTTAACCGAAATTTACCCTTTTGGATGTTTACATTTTAAGGGGGTGGTAAGATTTACACTTCTGAGGTACAGAGAAAAAAATGTAAGTTTTCTCTAAGAAGGCGTTTAGAGGCATCGTTGCTTAAAACTAGAGCTATTAGTATTTAGGTTTTCTTTCTCTTTTTAAAAATTTTAGCATAGGGCAGTCCAGTGAATTCTGTATGGGGGAGGTCCAAAATACATTCACAAAGGTTTTTGCTTGGAAAGTCCTGAAGCTGATGGGGTCTGATTACATAGCAAAGAACAGGAAAACAGCCTTGTAGTATGTGTTCCTGCCATCAGTTTTTACATCAGTCTCACAAAACGGGTCTTTTGCAATTCTTAACATTTTTTAAAGTCTGATCTCTATCTCCCAATCTTGGTAAGGGAATTCTTTTTGTTGTTGTGTTTATAGGTCAGCCAAGGAACTCTCCAGTGAAAAATTGAAAACTTTTCCTATAAAATCAGGAACAAGACAATACTGCTCAGTCTCACCACTTCTATTCAACATAGTACTAGAAGTCCTAGCAAAAGTGACTAGGCAAGAAAAAAAAAAGGACATCCAAATCACAAAAGAAGTAAAACTGTCTCTATTTGCAGATGACATGATATTATATCTAGAAAACCTTAAAGATTCCACCAAAAACTGTTAGAACAAAAAAATTCAGGGGAAGCCGGGATGGCTCAGTGGGTTAAGTGCTCACTTTGCAGTGCCGGGGACCGGGGATCGAATCCCGGCCCCGGCCCATGCGGAACCATATTCTGAACTGGGAGCTCCCCCAGTTCAGTTCTCTCTCTGTCTCTGAATCTCTCTCTCTCTGTCACAAATAAAAATAAATAAATAAAAATATATTAAAAAGATAATAAGAAGATATTGGGAAAGCTGGGATGGCTCAGCGGGTAAAGCGCTCGCTTTGAAGCCCCGAGGACCGAGGATCGAATCCCTGCCCCGGCCCATGCGGACCCACATGCTGAACTGGGATGTGCCCCCAGTTCAGTCCTTACCGGGACCTATGTGGGAGGCTCCCGGCCCAGTTCCTGCCCTGCGCAGCCCTGTGCCTGCCTGTGGAGTGAAAGTATATGGAAAACTAATGTCAACTATGGAGACTGCTCTGGGCCCTCCCCCTTCTCTCTGTCTCTCTCTGTCTCTGTTTCTCTCTGTCAAAAATCAATAAAATAAATCTTTAAAAAAAAAAAATTCAGTTAAGTTGCAGAATACAAAATCAATATACAAAGTATTGCATTTCTATGTACTAATAGCTATCAGAAGGAGAAATTAAGAAAATAATCCTGTTTAAAACTGCATCAATGGAACCTACGTAATTTTTATCAACCAATGTCACCTCAATAAATTTAACAATTAATAAAAAAAAACAAAACCCTGCATCAAAAAGAATAAATTCCTGAGAATAAATTTAACCAATTACATGAAAAATCTGTATCCTGAAAACTATAAGACATTGGTGAAAAACATTGAAGAAGGCACAAATAAATAAAATGACATTATGTGATAGGTTGAAAGAATTAGTTGTGTTAAGACATCCATACTGGGGATACCAGGATAGCTCAACAGGTTGAGCTCTGGCCTTGAAACCATGAGATCCAGGGATCAAATCCAGGCCCAGCCCATGCAAACCCATATGCTAAACTGTGGTGCAACTGATAATGGCTGGGATGGCTCAGAGGTGAAGGTTATGGACTCCCATGTGGGAGGCCCTCGGTTTGGTTTCCACCCTGTGTAGCCCCACATCTATCTGTGTGGAATGAAACTATGTCACAACTAATGATGTACAACTATAGAGAATGCTCTGGGCCCTTCCCGCTTCTCTGTCTGTCTCTCTCTTACCTCCTCTCAAACAATAAAATATTAACAAAACAAAAAAATATATATAGAGAGAGTAAACGTCCATACTACAAAGCAATTTGTAGATTCAATGTAATCCTTATTAAAATTCCAATGGCATTTTTCACAGAAACAGAGCAAACAATCTTAAAATTTGTATTGAACCATAAAAGACCTTAAATAAGCAAAGTGATCCCAAGAAGTACAAAGCTTGAAGCATCACACATACTGACTTCAAACTGTATTAAAATGTTAGAGTAATCAAAACACTCGAACTCTCTCAAGCACACCCAGGCATGTTCCCAACTCAGGACCTTCCACTTATTGTTTCTTTGGACAGGCATGTGATTGTCCTAGATCTCCATGTGGATGGTTCCTGTAGGCCTTTGCTCAGAAGCCACCTTCTCAGGAGGGTCTCCCTAATCACCCTCTACCCCACCCACCACAGCCGTCACAATTTCCCATTTCCTACGCTACTTTTCTCCAGGACACATCCTATCATATTGTGCACATTAGCACAAGGTATAAGGCACCTAGCTTCCAACTGCTGCCCAACACCTGTTCGCAGTTTATAACCAGCTCCAGTTCTTGTGGGCAGGGGCAGAGTGGAAGTGAGGAGGAGTTCAGAAGGAACTCTCTTCTAACAATTTGGGATTTTCTCAGTTTAGTGTCTATCAGGTGTATATACTCTTACTGTGTGTTTTGTTATCTTTAATTATCAACTAAAAATATCATTCTATGTTAACTTATAGTAAGGTCACCATACATTTCACACAAGTGAATTTTCGGAGTCCCCATTTGTTTTCACTAGTTTGCTGATTATCTATCTTCTGTCCTGAGGACAAGAATTTTTATCTGTTTTTTTAATTTATTTATTTCTTATGGCTGTAGCTCTAGAACTTAAAACACTTCTGGCACACAGTAGGTCATTAATAAATATTTGAATGAATGTTGAGTTAGGGGATGGCTTACCATGTCTATTCATATACTAGACATGACTCCCTTGCTCTCAGAAACTAATAGAAACCACTTGCTTAATCATGTTAATAAGACCATAACCTAAAATTCATAACACTTTACATTTACATAACACTTTGCAGACTATAAAGTACTTTCACATTTATCATCTCATTTTATCTTCACAATAATTTATATTCCAATTTGTCATAGGATGCTGAATCTGAGAGAAATTGTGTTTTGTTCAAGGTCACAGGGAACTGAACCATGAAAAAATGGAATGATTTGCTCAAAGTCCACACAAGAGAATTGAGATTCAAACTCATGTTGTCCTGACCACAAATTTGATGCAATTTCCACTCCAATATCCCAATTCTTTAACTCTGTGCTGGATCAGTTGCCTACATATCCTTCAATTCTATATCAGTAATATCTGTCTACTCTCCTTGGCCAGCCAAGCTCAGGATCAGAATCCAGTTGTTCAGGTTTGCTTCAGTTCTTTTTAACTGTGCTAAACTTGCAAAACTGGGGTTGGTTGATGGGCTCTGCGTGGTTGTAAAACCAGGATTAGGTAGTCTGAAAATGAGTATTCTCAATACAGCTCATCTTCAAAAATATAGATGAAGATTCAGGTTATAAATACCCAGAACCAAAGAGTCTGTAAAACTCAGCTTATATAGAATTGTATGCAGATAGTGACTTAACCAAGTTCTTGTTGAACCACTTAAATATGTCATCCCACCGTCTTAAAATTACCATGGCCCTTTGAAAAAAATATTTTTTCTTAATTTGTCTCAATTCTAAGAAAGAAAGCGCTATTTTTAAAACACTCCCCAAATCTTTGTATGAGTGGCTGTTGAATACCTACTACATATGTGAAAAGCATAATGTTATTTCTTCCCTTCCTGTTCATCCATAAGCAAATATTTAACTTTCTTTAATTTCTTTGTAAACTTGCATTGCTCTTAGTCACTTTTCATCATCTGTCTTCTTTTCCATCTTCCATAACCTATTGTCACTCACAGAAAATTTATTATTATTAGGGTTCACTCTGTTTTTTTCTTTCTTCATGTCTGCCCCACTTCACTTATAGACTGCTTAGAGTTAAAAATTCATTCCTTTGTAATGTCACAGATTGTAAATATTCAAATATCACAGACTAAGGGAAGGGAGAAGAGCCCCATTCATGATGTGAACCAGAAAAGGGGAACAGATATCAGATGCCCCATTTTACTGGCATACAAATAATATGACTCAACTGGTTGGGTGCAGTCTGCATACATCTGAGAGGAGGAAATGGAAGCTGACATGGCAAAGAGTTTTAAATAAAAGCTGACTTTGGTTTGGCAGCTGTAATTACACCCAGGCCATAGCTTGCATTTTGATTGTTTCTCAGAAAGAAAGAACAAAGGTGAGAAGGAAAGAAGCAAAGGAAGAAAGGGAAGCAGGGAAGAAGAAAGAAAGAAATAAAGGGAGAAAGGAAGGAAGAAGGAAGAAGATAGGAAGATGAAATGTTGTTATTAATGGGATAAATTCAGACATTCAGTTTTCTTATAGAATTTACTTTAAACTGGGACTTCTCTTACAGAGGACATCCATGAGAATGGTAGAATAGAAAATGGTGTAATTACCCAAACTTCCATAATAATTGCTTCACAGATTCCATAGGAAACATTAATTCTAACACTGAGTTAAAATTTAAAATAATTAAAGGAGAAATGATCTCTCTACCCAAATCTACGTGTCATATCTACCGGTAGATGAATTTAACAGGTGTTTGGTGAAAACTTACTAGGTACAAAATGTGATGTAGAGTACTTATTGCAGGGGAGGAAAAACTTTTCTGTCTACCCTCCTAGGTTCACTGGCTGCCCCCACCCCCAGTGAAATTGATAAGGAACAGATTAATAAGAGAGAAAAAAAGCAAACAACCAGATTCAGTTATATATGTTTGTACAGAAGTTTAGAAAAAAATAAAAGCTTGAGGAAATGGCCAGATTGTTAAGGCTTATATATCATTTTAAGCTAAACAAGAAAAAAGGGGTTTTGAGCTTCTAGGGGGAGACAGCAAATTATGGAAGAAACTGTACAGTAAGGAAGGCTTATCTCGTTAGGCAGATAAGAGTTTCTCAGGTGATAAGAGTTGTCTCTTGAAATAGCTCTCTTCCTGGTATGAGACACCTTTACAAATCGAAATGACCTTTATAAGTTTAAATTTCCTTTCAAATGGGGAAAGAATTGTACTCTATTTCCAGGCAGTTAGCAGGAAGTAAAGAGCTTTTTCTGCATTTGCCATTTTTCAATTGCTTTCAGCTCAAAATAATCCACATGCCAAAGAAGCATATTTGGGGTTGCAAACTCTGGAACCCATGAGTACTAACAGTTGACACAGAAAAGTTCCTGTCCTCATAAACTTCCTACCTAAGGAATACATGATATATGAAAATCACTATAGCACAAACCAAATGTGTTTCAGTAGAAGTATGATGTGCTGTGGACAAAAAAAAAAAAAAGAATTTGTAGGATTTGTAACTGACAGGTGGAGAGAAAGTGGAAACCATAGAGGCAAGAAAGTTCAGGAAATATTTAATGATAGGTGAGTGGTTATGTTTGGTTAAAAGATATATTTGGAGAGATGAAATGGAAAAGAAAGCAAGAGCCAAATCATAGGATATTTGAGGCTGTCTGAGCAATTTTATTTTTATTTTGTGAGTCTGAGAGAGACACAGAAGGTGGCCTTATTGAAAAGAAGGCTGACATATTCAATAGGAACTTTAGAAAGTTCTTGGACAGCAATTGTAGGATGTTGTCCTACAGGGGGTGAGGCTAGAGTCTGGGCATATAGAAAGGAAGCCATTATGTAATGCAGGGCTTGGACTAGGTGAAGAAAATGGGATATATACATATGTGAAGTATATTTAAAACATAAAATCCACATGTTTTGGCAACTGATTAAATGCTTGCCTGTTTATTCAGAGGAAGGAGTAGCATGTGATGAGAGAAAGGTATAAGTTAAGATTTTGTAAATGACAGAAGCCCAAGTTGATTCATCTAAAAACTAAAGAAAGGGGAATTGATTTACAGAATTGGGTTACCAATCTCACATTGGGAAGGACAGAGATAGAGTTACGTATGCACAGTTGAATCAGAGCCTCAGATGCCATTCTTTCTCCATATTCTCCCTTTGAAGATTGCCTTTATACTTTTGTACTATTGACAAGCTCTCTCTGTGTTTGAGGCCCATCACCATATCTGATTTTTCTAGATGAGGGACTAGCAAAGAATGGGATCTTCCTCTGGGCCAACTAGAACTGTTACAGAGATGGTCACCAATGGGTGGGTGTGGGCCACACATCCCTCTCTTGGGCCAGTCACTAAATGGATTGATTTATGAGCTGCTATTTTTGGCAGCTCCCACTAGAGAATGATGGTTGAGGGTAAGGGAGGGCATGATAAGCATGGCCACAAGGGAGCTCCTCCTAGACATGGAGCCATGTGGGCTTTCCCAGTGGAGGCACAGCAGAGGGCGCGGAGGAGCACACCTGTGACTGGGATTCTGACCATTGCGTTTGGGAGGATGCCAATGGCTTTAACAGATAGGGAAATGGATTTGGGTAACGTGATTCATTTTATTTTAGATATCTCACTTTTAAGGTTTATCGGGCTACCTATATGGCATTGTGTGAGAGGCTTTTAGACATTGGGGTCTCTAGTTCTTAAAAGTTGACTTTAAAACCATGATTTGGGGTGGGGGAGGTGGGAGGAGGCATCAAATATATGGTGATGAAAGGAGAACTGACTCTGGGTGGTGAGCACATACTGCAACACATAGACGATGTAATGTAGAATTGTATACCTGGAACCTATGTAATTTTTACCAACCAATGTCAGTCACCCCAGTAAATTTAAAAATTAATAATAAAATAAAAATACAAACAAACCATGATTTGGGTGTCATTAGCATAGAGGTTACGATGAAACAAAATAGATAAGATTGCTCAGGGAGGCTGGAGGGCAGAAGCTGAGAAATTTACATCACTTGAAGGGTGGGCCTAAAAGGATAAAATGGAAAAGTAGACTGACAAGGAGCTATCAAATAACAATAGCCAAGAGAGGAAAATGGGTAACAAAGTGGGAAAACATCACTGAGTGTTTTGCAGGTTTATTTTTATCTTTATCAAGTCAACAAGTTCCCTCTGGAGTACCTATTCTGATCATTGCCCTTTGATAGGGCACCAAGGAAAAAAGAAAAAAAGTAGAAAACACAGATCTTTCCCTAAAGTGAAGAAACTTGCCAACTCTCAAGGATGGGGTAAGTACTGGTGGGGTACTTGAGAACGTGCTGAGATAGACAGCAAACTGGTACTAGCCACAGCACACCCATAGTATTTGGCACATTTGCCATCTTGAGATACGTGCCAGAAGTGGCAATAAGAGAATAACGGGGGGGTGGGGGGTGGGGTGGGGGGACTGAATGTGATAACCTGTGGCAGCGTTTGCTTGTTAGTTTGTTGTAATAGAAAATTATATATGGGACATAGTGCCTACTGAGTAAATGGGTGATTTCAAAGCCTGATTGCCTTCCTAGCTTGGAACGAGGCTAGTCTTCACAGTATCATAAAACTGTCATTATTTTAAAGAAAGTAATTCCTTAGTTTGGGGAATCGTTTTTTTGGTTTATATTTTCTTTTGTCCAGTTGGTTCTTTTCTTTTTCTTTCTTTCTTTTTTTCTTTTTTTTTCTAGCAAACTATAATAGATCAGTAAGAGGTGTCATCATATGGTGGAAAGATCATTGTATAAGAAGATAGGAAACCAGGATGTTAGTTATGACCACCACTCTCTCCCCACCCTGCCTCTGCTCCATCACATATACAAGCCATATGTTCCAGTTTTGCAATCTTAATCTCTATGTCTCAATTGCCTCAACTAATAAAATGAGAATGATAACATTTCACTGGCAGGCACTATATGGATGGTTTCTTGAGCTCCTATCTGCTGCAATTGTGACCATGCATCCATGTGACACATGTGCCAGGGATACAAAGCTAAAAGGATTGGTCCCTGCCTTCAAAGAACCTATAGTCTGGTCTGGGAAACAGGAAACATACAATTTTAATTTAACACGTAAATGTTGTAGTGGAAGCAAATGAGACAGACACAGGCCATACAAAGACCAGAGTCCCATGTTAGTCCAGGGAAGTTCAGGGACTTCCTCAGAGGAAGTAACACTTGAGCTGAGCCACGACAATAAAGAGAATAGAGGTTCACGGAAGGGAGAACAGCCCATGCTTTTAAAAGGAGACAGATTTTGAGGAAGAACAAAAAGTAAAGTCACATTAACGGGATATAAAGAACAAAGTGTGAAGTTGGGAAAATTTGGGGCTGGACTGATGGTCAGATATTACTCAAAATAGTTATGGAAGACTCACTGGTTGAGGGCAGTGTGCTAGATGCCAGGCTGATGAGGAAGGGCGGGATCCTGGAGAATGATTTGGGAAGGCTTCAAACTAGAGTTAGAAAAGAACACAAATGAAACTGCTGAGAGAATTCAGGAAAGACCTAATACAGTAACTGTGAGGAAGGGGAGATATTTAGGAGTTCGAATTCACCCTTAGTATACAGAATGAGGCTTAAGGGGAAGGGAAAAATACTTTTATTTTTATTTTTCACTTTCAAATTTCTAGCTTGGGAAACTGAGTAGATGATGGTGGCATTCATTGAGAGAGGAAGTAGCAGGTTGGTAGACACACACGACATTTTGCCACTCATAGCTTTCAGTGTGTTTTTGTATTATGGATGCAATATTGTACTTAGTATTTCTGAAGATACTAAAGTACTTTTCTTTGTTTTCTGCTTGTTTTGCACGCGTTCTTGCCTGCTCTAGAATTTGAAGGCTGCAAGTTGAGGGTTTCTGGATTTATTCTAGGCAGTTGACTCCTTCATTAGCCATGTCTCATTCTCAAGTGATCTAGGCTTCAATTCCTCCCCTCTGCTCATCAGTCACCCCTCCTTATCCATCTCAGACTTCCAGAGCTTTGTTAGAATCTCTACTCTTCTCCTTCTCTCCCCTTCCCTTTGTTGGGTGAGACTGGGCATGCTCACAACTTTTTATTTCTTTATTATGATTTGAATGTGGTTTTGGGGGAAAAAAGATAAATGAATATGCTCAATCTGCTAAGCTCCTGAATTTGAGTTTTGATATAGGTTTAAGGCAGCTATGGAATATTTCAGTTGAGATGTATAGTAAGCAATTAGCTCTATCATGGACTTAAAATTCAGGAGACAAACCTAGATTACAGGTAAGGATCTGGAATTATGGGTATAGAAATGATGGGTGGGGATGAGATTGCCTAGGGAGAGCATGCAGAAGGAGAGGAGAATAGGAATTAGCCTGATGCTGGGAACCACCACTATTATTGTGCGTAAGACCCAAATACTCCTCTAGAGATAGGGAGACTAATGACAACTTGGAACTTTCCCCTGTAGAGAGTAAGGACTTAAATGGGTTCTTTGAGTTTAGGAAGGTTACATTTAATACATGATAAAGGTGTAAAAGAAGTAGTAAAATGATTAGGTGTGACAAAGTTGAACAAAATAGGGATAGGAGTTCCTAAGATGAGAGAGATAGTCAAGGGTGTCATCGTTTCCACATGATGCTATCTGATTTATCTGGTTCTGGGCCCATTCTTATGAGTCTGCTGAGTGCTGGCTCTCATTACCTGCTCTCCTATTCTTTTGTCCTGCTGAGAATGTGGCTTTGATTCAAGTACATTGTTCAGTGTGATGTCCTGATAGTCTCCACACATTCAGCAAGTATTTATTGAGGCCTGAAAATATGCCAGACTCTGGGTGAGGTGCCAGTAATATGAAAATATATAAGATACCATACTTGCCCTCAAACACCTCATACATGTGCATAAACTGCCCTGAATTTTCAACTCAGAGGTGCTCACTGCCATTCTTTTATTAACAAAGGTATTGTCATGAACTTTTAGAGAAAGTTTGGTTGCCCCTCATTCCGATAGGTAGACATGGGAGGTCTTACTTTAGGGCCCAAAGTGGCCATCTTGTATCTCTGGTTAAGGAAAGGGTGAGAATTGTTTTTTACACTATCTCAAGAGTGACAGATAGTCACCACCCTATGCCAGTATAACACAGTGCCTGGTGCATAGTGAGCTCTCCCTACATAGTAGTTTATTCCGTTTTTAAGTTTTTGTTACCTCAAATTGTTATTAGTAAGCAAGGATTCTAAAAAAGCACAAGTCACAGCACAACAGCATATTTCAAAGAAGGCCAATAGGGAAAAAAACATTTTAAAAGAGTAAACAAAGTAATAACAGTTGGCAAACAAGTCATTGGTTAAAAACATACAACTAATCAAAGAATGATTGTCTATTGACTTACTTACAAACATCAACATCCAAACAAAGATGAGTTCTTTTAAACCTGGAATTTTAGCTGTTGAATCTCTAAACGCAGGTTTAAAAATAAAAATAACCCATGATTTTTTAAAGTCTCCAAAAGAGACAGAAAAAAATTAATTAAGTAGAGAATAAAGATGTAGGTTGGCACAAGGGTGAGGAGAGAATTAATCTAGTAGGGTACCTTATTATTATTACTAAAACTAATTAAATTTGTAATTAACATGACAATATTAGTGATTGGATAATTAGGGAGTAGAACCACTTCAAGAGATGGCTTTTTCTAGTTTGGGAGAATTTTCAAAATTTCTTTATTCATTTATCCATTCATTAATTGAGCCACTCAATCAACAAATATACCCAGCATGGGCCAGGCACTGTGCTAGGTGCTGGGACTACAGCATGAAACTCAATGCCCCTTCCCTTTACTGGGAATAGCCTCTAATAGCCAAATGAAATCCCATCAAAGTTACAGTGGGGACAGAGTACGCAAGATGAACTGTGGTGTTGTCACCTTGCAGCCTTGTTCTACTCCAGTTATCTGGTGCTGCCACCTGTTGGGCAGTTTCTTTTTTACAGAGTTTAACTGTAGGCTTGAACAGGAAAACCAGAATTTCCTCCTTGGAGAAGGCTCCCAGTTCCATCTTCATATGTGGGACCATGAGCTTTTTCTTTTCTCTTTCTTTCTTTCTTTCTTTCTTTCTTTCTTTCTTTCTTTCTTTCTTTCTTTCTTTCTTTCCTTCTTTCTTTCCTTCCTTCCTTCCTTCCTTCCTTCCTTCCTTCCTTCCTTCCTTCCTTTCTTTTAAAGGTGAAGCAGCAAAGTTTATTATGAAAGGGAAGAAGTAGAAGCTCTCTGAAGAGAGGGGCACCCGAAAGCGGAAATGCCCCCTGAAAGAAGGAAAGCTCTCTGCCGAGAGGGGCCATCCGAAACGGGAATGCCTGTGCTATGCATGAGCTTTTTCTTGATGAGCACACCTCCACTCTTCCTTTCTACCAACCCTTAGGTGACACCAACCTAACTCCTCCAGAATTGCTGGCCCCTCTCCTGCAGGCTTGCCCAGTCATCTGCCCAATATGCTCAGGGCAATTGCCTCATTTCTCTCCCTCCCACAGAGCTTTGCTCCTGAGCTTCTGCTTGAAGGTTTTGGTCTTCTTTGGTTTTCTTCCTGCTCTTGTGAGAGTTAGTTTTTTGCCAGGATACAGGTCATGTGGGCCTGAGTTGCTTAACATGTACAGTGAGAGTCCAAAGGCCTCTGTAGCACATGCTTCCACTCAGTTTTGAGCTTCCTCTCACTTCTGTACAGGGGAGCCGTGTCGTGGGCTGGGGAAGGTTACTTCCTGCCTCATGAGTAGTCTGGTTCAGCTCCCCTGGCCTGCTTCAGAATGCTGAGCAAAAGTCAGGACTCAGGGGAATAAGCATCAAACAGGTCATTTGTTTTGCATTATCTGTACTTGAAGTAAGTTGAACACCTACACGAATGGTTTCATCATTAAAAAAAGAGCCCAATATTACCAGGCCCACTAATGACTGCATGCTCTCCTGCCTGATTTGGCCCTGCTTCAAGCCAAGGGCTTCCCATGAATTGCTAATGTCTGGCCCAGAAAACATTAACCTACTCTACATGGCTACTAGACTACTAGGTTGGGCACAAAATCATGAAGACAACCCTTCTCCCATTGCTTGCCATCACATCAAAACTTTTTCTGGATTTTAGTAGATAAGAACAATTGTTAGAATAGTAAATGTTTTTCTTTTTAACTGAAATGTTTATGTTTTTTTAATCCCAAATGAAATCATGAAGTAGGAATTCTGGTAAATGTGCACGTATTTATTTCTGCCTGGTGGAGCCTCCCAGCCCTCCAAAAGCTCTTATTTAACCTCCCCCCCGTCCCAGGTTTATCTTTCTTGACTATGAAACTTTAAGAACATATCCTGAGCTCAGTGACATACACTGAACCATGAGAATGGCCAGAGTAGACACAACAGTAAACAAAATAGTAATTGCTCAGTCTCTTTTCTGACACTTTCTTGGTTCTTTTTCTTTCCTCTTTAAGCTTGACAAACCATTCCACCAACTCTTTTAGGTCTCTTCCATTCTGATCTTTTCTCATGCTCTAGTTAGTATTTTCCTTTCTTCTTCCTCCTTGCTAAAGTTATTCGCAGTATGGATCACCTTCAACACAACCTGGAACATTCTATAGCTGTTTGGGGATGCAGCCCAGTCCTGCCAGCCAACCCCGCCCCTTCCTTTATCCCATTCTTGAGAATGGAGTGATTTTTGTGAAACAACGTTAGTGTGGAACTTAGTATGGACTCCAGGTGCCCCATCAGTGCGCCATCCAATAGACTAATGCTCCCCACAATGAAATTATGATGTCCAGATTGTTCTCAAGGACAAAAGAAGACACTGAGTTAGAGGAAGGAGGAAGTGCAGAGGCCGGTGGCAGTAAGAAGTTAGGTCAGAGACAAGGAGAGCTGGAGATGGGAATGTGGGTAGTATGAGAAATTGTTAGGAAAAATGAGGCATGTGGTGGGGAGGGAGGTAGAGTAGAGCATATGGTAAAGAGGTATTAGCAGAACTCAGCTACCCTAACTGAAAGTAGTCCTTGAAAATTAGGACTCAGAAATAGTCACGATCAAATCTTAGGAGAAGCTGGGATGGCTCAGCGGGTTAAAAACTCGCTTTGCAGCCCGGGGGAACAGGGATCGAATCCCGGCTCCGGCCCATGTGGACCCACATGCTGAACTAAAGTGAGCTTCCCATGTGAGAGGCCCCCAGCCCAGTTCCTGCCCTGCGCAGCCCCTGCCCACCTGTGTGGAACAAAACCATGTTGAAAAACTGATGACGTACAACTATGGAGACTGCCCTGGGCCCTTCCCCTTCTCTCTGTCTGTCTCTGTCTCTCTCTCAGACTGTCAAAAAATAAATAAATAAATAAATAAAAATCAAATCTTAATTCTTTAAGTAGCCCATAATGTGACAGTTTAAGATCCCCCATCTCCTCATGCTCTATATTTCATCACTTTCATCAGAGGTACAAAGTTAAGAGAAGACAAGCAGGAGAGAAGTGAAAGTCTAATCTTTCAAAGTCATATTCATTTTACCATTTCCCCACCAAACTCTCAAAGTCATCAAAAAAAAGAAATCAGAAATACTGTCACAGTCAAGAGGAGTTCAAGGAAACATGATAACTAAATGTAATGTAATAGTCTTAATGAGATACTGGAACCAAAAAAAGGACGTTAGGTAAAAACTAAGAAAATCTGAATAATATATGACTGTTAGTGAATAATGTACCAATAGTGATTCATTATTTTTGAGTGGGGTATATAGGAACTCTCTGTACTGCCTTCATAACTTTTGTGTAAATCTAAACCTATTCTAAAATAAAAGTTTTTTAAAGTTAAAAAATTTGTATTTATTTTTAAATGGATACTTTTAAGAGTATCACTGGAAACTTAGTACTAAACTGAGGGATTTTTCTTTTCATATCCATTGTTTCTTTTCACATTTTAATTATATGGCTTAAAAATGTTACAAACTTCAAACTTTTTTTTGTTTCAAGTCAAACAGCATTAAAGTACACTAGCAAAAGATGAGAGCACCTCTTTCAATACCACTCATTAAAGAGCGCATGTTAACAGTCTGATAGATCTTTTTATATTTTCATATACAGTAGACTCTCAGTTAACTGACACCTATGCTGGATAAATGAAGTATTATGTCTTTGATTTTTTTGCCAGTTGCTTGAGAGTACTGGTTGCTTGAGTTCTGGTTAACAAAGAGTCTACTGTATAAAGACTCTTTCTTTTTTTTTACAAAAATGAGATAATACGTACATTCACACTGTAACTTGTTCTTTTATTTAATTATATATATCAATGTATTAATAGTTACATAATATTTCAGGCAACAGATACGCAGTTCTTTATTCACCCCATCCTCTACTGGTAAATATTTAAGCTATTTTCAGCTTTTTGGCACTATCAATATTGTCAAAATAAAAATCTCTATACATGTCTCTTTGCATCCTGGCTCTTTTATTTTTTAAAGATTTATTTTTATTGGGATTTTTTTTATTTTTAATGGAAATAATAGCACTACTTTGAAAGTTGCTGCAAGTATTAATATCTATTTATTTTTTAATTGTTTTTTGACAGAGAGAGAGAGAGAGAGAGAGAGAGAGAGAGAGAGATACAGAGACAGAGAGAGAACTGAACTGGGGGAGCTCCCAGTTCAGCATATGGTTCCGCACCGGCCGGGGCCGGGATTCGATCCTCGGTCCCCGGCGCTGCAAAGTGAGCGCTTAACCCAC
>PVKE010035917.1:0-16646 GCA_004027555.1 Craseonycteris thonglongyai
GGAAAAATATGACCTCACTTATAGGTGGAATATAAAACTGAAAGTTACAAAGACACAGAGACCTATGGACACACTCAATAACTTGGTGATTGCCTGAGGGAAGGGGAGGAGAGGGGAAGGAGAGAGGGAGGGGAGGTAGGAGAGGGCACCAGCATTATGGACACACTCAATAGTTTGGTGGTTACCAGGAGACAGGGGAAGAGGGGGGAGGGACAGTTGTGGGGGGAGGTGGGAGTGGGCACCAGTTATATGGTGGTGGAGGGGGAGCTGATTCTGGGAGGTGGGCACATAATGCGATGCATGGGTGATGTGATGTGAACTTGTACTTTTGGAACCTACCTAATTGTTACCAACCAATGTCACCCCATTAAATTTAACAATAAAATAATAATAATAATAATAATAATAATAAAAGATATTAATACCTAGTATGAACTAGGAAAACACTGCTGTGACTGGGATTACTGATCGAAATAATGATAGCTGTGGCTAACCAGATATTCATATAGAAAGAAGAGATTATTGGGCTTACAGTGGGATGAGATCATTGATATCAATTTTTTTTTTTTCCAGCGAAGAAAGAATTTCTGTTGATTATACTATGGTTATAAGGTTTAGGTCCTACCACATGGCCCTCCAGAATAATCAGGCTAGCTATAGGCCAACACAGAGTTGGAATGCAAAATTTCTTTTTAGCTTGGGGCACCTACCAGTGGAGTCATATAGTTACATATCACTGAATGCCTTTCTTTGGAAAGGAAGTGCCAATGTTTCCTACTTCTCCACCCCTCACCACACATACCACACCCTTATTTGGTTCAAGAGTGCTTAATCAGGGAATAACTAAATTGGGAGTAATAAGTCATATGATCTATGTGATACAAGAGTGATAAGTACACACTGAGTGTCCAATAAATCTCAACAGCCTGTCAATAAAAATAGGAGGGACAGTAATTAAGATGAATCTCCACTTGGAAGAGGTAACCTGAAATAACCTGAGGTAGTGGGGAAGGTGGTAGAGTTATGCTGCCCCCAGGAGTCGGCAAAGTCTTCACGTTTCTTGGAACTTCAATACGTCCCTCTCTAAGAAATGCCATGACATTAATAGATACGAGCATACATCTCAGGTATGAAAAATTATGGTGATCGCCCAGACTAAAGGTTAGTTTCAGAGTGGCTTAAAGAGAAGGAGGCTGTGGCATGGCTGTTAGGAAAGCCTTACATTTTTTGAGAAGGTAGCAGTATGAATGAATGAAGAATGGAAGTGTGAGAAATGAAGACTGAGAATCAGAAGGCTTGGATCTTCCTCAGAGAAGTCTGGGTTCAGGTTCCACACCTAACTTCAGTTTCCTCATCTGTACAAGGAGGATAGGCTAGGGGGCAATGCCTAGGTTCCTTCCTGTTTGAAAGTCTTTTGGTTCCAAGCTAATGTCATTTCAAAATCTGCACAGAGCTGACACATATCCTTGATCACCAGTGAAATCCTAGGTCGCTTGCCTGACCTCAGCCTCTCCCTGCCTGCTCTATAACCACTTCTCAAACAGCAGTGTTCTCTGGAAGTATTTCTTTTCAAGGGTGCTCTGCGGGGATAACTTTGTGTTTTAATATACTTTCAAACTTGTGAAAAAGGAATTGAATAAGGAACTCCACTAATACCTTTTCCAGATTTGCCAATTATTTCCATTTTGCTTAATTTTCTTAATTACTGTGTGTATATATATATATTATATATATATAACATGTTCATAGAGTACCATTTGAGATCATGTTTGAAACATTATGACCCATTATCCTTTAATAGCTTATTGTGTATTACGTAAGAAAATAGGCCTTCTCCTATACAACTATAGTACAATTATCAAAACCAGAAAATGTAGCACTGGTATATGTGTATATTATAATCTATTAAACAGGGGAAGCCAGGGTGGCTCAGTGGGTTAAGCGCTCACTTTGCAGCTCCGGGGACCGGGGATCGAATCCCAGCCCCGGCCCGTGAGGAACCATATGCTGAACTGGGAGCTCCCCCAGTTCAGTTCTCTCTCTGTCTCTGTATCTCTCTCTCTCTCTCTCTCTCTCTCTCTCTCTCTCTCTCTCTCTGTCAAAAATAAATTAAAAAAAAATCTATTAAACAGTCCATATTTTATTTTAATTGTCAATAATGTCCTTTATAGATATTTCCCTTGTTCAGTATTCAATCCAAAACCACTAATTGCATTTAGGCATATTGTCTCTTTAAATACGGAATGACTCCTCAGCCTTCCTTTGCCTTTCTGGATCTTAAAATTTTTAAAGTATAGGACAATTGTTTGTAGGTTATCCTTCAACTTCAGCTTGCTCAGTCTTTTCCTATAATTATATTAAGACTGTGCATTTTGAGTGAATATACCATTGAATTTGGTAGCACTGACACACTCTCAATTCACAATTGGAATATACTATGTCATCAGTGTATTATATCAGGTGGCATTGGATGTTGATTTATTCTAATATTGATGATGCTAACTCATCACTTTGTTAAGTGGTGTCTGCTAGAATTTTTAAATATAAAGTTATGATTTTTCCTTTGTAATTAATAAAATTTTAATTCACATTATAGGTTCTTATTACAAGTACGTTAGACTGATATTGCTACTCCATTTTTTTTTTCATTCTTTTGAGTTAAAACTTAGATGGTTTTCATTGACTTGTTGTCAAGTTTTACTTATTCTTTTCCCTGACATTTCCAGTCTGTTGATAGAGTGATTGTTTGAATTTTTCATTGCAGATATTATATACTTCATTTGTAGCAATTTCATTTGGCTAATTTTTAAAAGTAGTTTCTATATCTGTGCCAAAATTAACCATCTGTTCACTTACATTATGTACCTTTTCCATTAGACATTTCAACACATTTATTAAAGTTATTTTAAAATCCCTGCTTTATCATTTTATCCTCTGGGGTATCTTCTAAGTCTGCATCCATTTCCCTTAAGACATTTTTATTTTTCTTTGTGTGTGTTGTAATTTTTTATTGTATTCAAGACATTGTGTGTATTAAAAAGTAAAAAATCAGTAGAGACTGAAATAAATGTTATTTATCTCTAGAAAAGGAGCACCCTTTTATCTATCAGTAGCCTATCCAAACTATAGTTAATCTGGGACTGAAATTTACTGTTGTTTTAATTAGATTTAGTTCACCATTAGATGAATGATTCAGGGGTGAGTCAGTACTTTACCTTTGGCAGGGCAAGACCTCTTTGTACAAACTATCTCCAGCTTTCTGAACAAACTTGGAATCTCATTTTACTTTATAAACTTGCTTCCAGCATTTTATGTTGCTAAGGAGTTTCTTTTGCTATTCAGCTCTGCTTCCTTGCTTTGTGTGATTCAAGAGATCTTTTTTTGCTCTTCTGCCTTGCCCTTTTTTTGAGAAGTATATTCTAAGCTCATCTACTCCATGGCCTGTGGGGCCCAGGATGGCTTTAAATGCAGTCCAACACAAGTTCATAAAATTTCTTAAAACGTCATAAAATTTTTTTGTGATTTAAAAATTTTTAAAATTCATCTGCTATTGTTAGTGTTATTGTATTTTATATGTGGCACAAGACAATCCTTCTTCCAATATGGCCCAGGGAAGCCAAAAGATTGGACACACCTGATGTATTCACTGAATGCTCAGAGGGCCTGAGCATGAATGGATTGGCACGTCTGGTAGCTATAAATTGTGTGTATCCCAGCCATCCTTTGAACTCACCAGTGATTCATCTAGGGAGACATCCTCACCTGGAGTTTATAATTGTTCAAACTTATTCAAAGACTCAACTAAACTTCACGTTTTTCGTATTCTGCCTTTTTCTACAGTTTCATTATCTGCAAAGTGAAGGTGTGATATAGCCAAGGAATGTTTGCAAGGCATAGTTTTTGAAAACATTGAAATTCTAATATTACTCTTTTTGTCTGGTATGTATCATTTTTAGATTTTTGTATTTGCAACATTATGCTATATAACGAAAGGTATGCTTTCATTTCATTACTTGCTACTGAAACCCACTCCTCATCCTTTTTCAAGTTCTGGTCCTTTATCTTTTGACTTGCATATCTATTTGTTTCTAGGGATGTCATTTCAAAAAAAGAACATCACTTACCACTTGTTTCAACACACAAAGTGGTGTAGAATTTGCTCCTAGTCTTTGCAAAACTAGATTGTTAATACTACCAATTTGGGCAAATGGTTTCATATTTGGAATATTTTTCTTTTTCTTCCTAATTCCATTCTTCATCTCCTGAATCACAGTCATCGTTGTTTGGTTTAAATATAGGTCTTGCATGTTTACAGACATTACATTGGATAGGTTACCTTCACTTGAATTTGAATCTTCTGTTGAATAGTCAGCTGTACGAATTTGTTGAGTATCAGTCTCGCCGTTTTCTCTCAAGTACCCCATTTCGTTTTCAGTGTCACTTTTGTATAAGTTCAAAACAGATCTCTTAAAGGGACTGTTTCTACAGTTCACACTTTAACACTGAATATATATAATTATTTCTTGATAATATTTGCATTGTAAATGCACTCAAAGCAAATTAAATCTGTGTGTGTCTGAGACATCAATGTTTACCATGGCTTAAGAAACTCATGACACATCCAAGACATCTCTGTATGCCAAAGGGTTAGGAATTGCAAACCTATAACATTGAGGTTGGGGGAACCAAACCTACTAACTAGATGTTAACAGGTTTTTTTTGCTTCTTAACATAAACTTTACGTATAGTTAAATAAATAAATATTAAGTATATAATCCAATGAGTTTGGATAAATGCATACCTACTGTAATCTATACCGCTAAAAGGATACTGAACATTTCCAGGATCCCATAAAGATCCCATTCCCAATCAACCCTCTCTTTCCTTCAAAAGTTCTAAATGTTTTCACTGTACATGAATTTGTTTATTTTACAACTTCATATAATAGAATAATACAATATGTGTCCTTTTGTATTGGGTTTCTTTGGTGTTGTCTGTGACATTCATATGTGCTGTGTGTATCAATAGTTTCTCTTTCTGAGAAGTATCCCTTAATATGTAAATATCTCACAACTTGTTTATCCATTCTCCTGTTGACATCTGGGATGATTCCAGTTTTTTGGGTTGGTTTTTTTTCACTATTATAAATAAAGCTGCTATGAACATTGTTGTACAAGTCTTAGCGGAGACATATGTTTTCATTTCTCTTGAATATACAAAAATAGAGTTGTGGCATGGGCTGGTGTAAAACATACCTTTATCAGAAATTACTAAACCTTTTGCCAAACAGTGGTTCTACCTCAGTGTTCTTTTTTTTTACTTCATTTTAACACCTTGCTTTTGTAACTAGTATGGAACTTCATTGCCTCCCACGTTGCATGGGGGTCTTTCATAGAAAGGGCTCTCCACTGAATTGATTTAAAGGCACACAGGGACCTCTGAACTACCTGCATTAGGGCCGTTAGACTTCCAGATGAGCTTCAGTGAAATAAACCCAATTCTCACTCTCAGAGTTCCTGGTATAACCCAAACTCCCCTTTCCTTCGTCAACCCGGCAGGGAGTCAATTCCTAACACCTAGTGGAGTTGTCATATTTCATCTGCAGCTGGGATTTGGCCTATGCAAGGAGAGGCTGTTTTTCCTCCATGGACTCCCTGAGGCTTTATAATTGCAGAGTTTATCTTACCCTTCACAAGCCATGAGATGCTGTGATGCTGAGGAGTAGGTGCACAGGCAGGGACGCTCTGTTGGCTGACTTGACTCCTGTTTTCCTACCCACCTTCCAGCAGAGCAATTGGAGGTTACTTCATGGCTAAACCAGGCGCTAGTCTTTGTGATGTCTGGACTTCATGAGCTCTGTTTACTCAAAAACTGTCAGAATCTAAATGACTAAGGTGTTTGAAACTTTGCAGTGTTCTGAACTACAGTAAAGCATCTATACACCAAAATAGCAATGGGAGTGTGCCTTCCCTTTATGTTTCTCTATCTCTGTGGATGTTGTTTTTGGATTTTCTTCCCCATACCAGTTCATTCTATTGCCGCATCCCTTTCATTGAATGCAGTATGTACTATATTTTTCTAATCAGATTCAGACACTTCTCCCTAGCAATCTCCTGTCCTTCAGACTCATTCCTACTGTTCCTTTTCAGGTTTATTGGTGTTATATGGCATTATCATCAATTACTGCTTGGCTGTGCCTCCTTAAATGCAGGCAACACTAAACCCTTGGTAATTATAGTGCTAGCATTGTGAAGGTCTTTTGTGATTTAAATGTTTTCTTGTTGGTGATTGTCTTGCATGATTTTTAAAAATGTGGCTGCGATGCATGTTTATAGTATAAAGTGAACTGTGATACTCAGCTAAAAAGAGCAGTAAAAATACATTTCCTGATGAGTCAGTTCATTTTAGGTAACAAACCAGGCCCTGGGTTATTATAGTGCATGTAGCAGAGATGGCAGGTTCAGAGACTACATGTCAGAAAAAAACTTTTGTTGATGATAAGAGCAGCCAGGCACTTCTGGGCAGTGGAGAACGTGCCAGGAGCCCTGGTTCTCTTCAAAGGGAGGAACTGTTGCCACAGCTAATTTGGACTCTACCTTCCTTCTACTTCCCAAAACATGACATTCTCTTCAGGGAAATCTGACATTCCACCTGAGACACTCTTTAACCCCTCTTGCCTCACGAATGCTAATTTAAGAGTTCTTTCTTGGGAATCCAACTAGGAACAAGTTTAAATAGCACCAAAGTCATACCACACTCACCCTCCCATTTACTCAACTAGCCTTCCATTTGTTTTTCTACCAAACATTTATTGACTAAGCAATGTCTAATGTGCTCAATAAACTCATTAAGCAAAGTGGACAATTACACGTGAATAAGGTAAGGTATCCTTTTTCTCCACACATTATAGCTTGGAATAGATCATGAGGCAAAAATGCCTGTTTATAAATGACTAAAATAAAAGGAAGAAAGTAATAAATTCCACAAAAGAGATGCACACAGTGCTATGTCAAGTCAGAGGAGTGGTCTCCATACATTTTGATTGTGCAGTCCATTAATATATGTTTTTGCATACCTACCTATATTATGCAAGATTTACATACAAATTATGTGTATACAGTTTGTACTAATATATTACAATCATATACATAACTAAAAATTAAAAAGATAATGTAAATATAACATACATACTCTTCTTTGAAATAATTTTAACCTTATTTAAATATCACAAAAATCTTCTTACTTTCTTAAAAATATATATATATATATATATACATATATATATAAATACATATATATATATAAAATTTGTTGATAATGTGACTTACATTTCAGATCTGTTTCAACAGTCATTGTTTCTATATTTAATGTGGTTGCTGTAAAGTTCACATTGAGAGAAGAAATGTTATGTCTGTCATTTAAATAAATCTTGTTTGTTGCCACTTACACTATAATAGTATTTTTAATTTCCAGGTGCTTGCAAAAAAAATAAGCATGTTGTGAGAGTTAGTTTAATAAAAAACTACATAAGTCTATCCAAATAACTACATGATCTACAATATGTCATTAACATGCTAAAAATGAAGGATGGGTATGTGTCATAGCAAATACTTCCTCATGTGGAACTGCAGGCTCCCGAAGGCTACTTTCCAAGGCATCCATGTCTGATGCATGAGCCTAGCAAAGAGTTTCAACATCAACTTGTATAGTAAATAAAAGTAACCCTTGATTTATCTCTTATTCTTTAAAGTATCTATAACAGATGTTCAAATATTTTCTTCCCACACTCTAATTGAACATCGGCTCTTCCCCTGGAGAGTGTGGTTGAAGACCCCTAGGTTAGAGGATGGTGTAGCTATCAGTCCCCTTAGTGAAACTTAACATAAGAAAACTTTGAATGATGAGTAGAAACTAAAGCAGAAAAAGCATTTGGAAGAGAGTTATCGGCATGCATATGTCAAGAAAGCACAGGAGATGCTGGAAGAATAATAAAATGTCCATTATATTGAAACATCAAGAAAGAATCGTGGAAATATTCAAACCAGAATATGAAAAGCACTGAATATCTTCCTAGAATAAGAATTTAAACTTTATTTATTAGGCTTTGAAAAGCATTATGTAAATATTCTTTGAAATGAGAGGTATTTAAGAAAAGCAACCTTTTCCTTTATTTTTAATATCCATCTTCTTTATCTCTAAGACAACAGCCCTTATATTATCTGCATTACTTTCTCTGTGTAGCTTGTTATTGGAAATAGTAGTCTAGAGTACATAGGGCCTGGGATGAATGGTGGTGGTGGTAGAAAAGTAATTCAACAAATTAAGATGTTTGCTCCATGACCAACAGGTGGTTTAAGCCAGAGTTAATGAAGCCTTAAAGGAGCATGATGGCAATAGAAATGAAGGCAAACTGGAAGATAACTTATTGAAGGAAAAGAAAAAGCACAGATTGGATTACAAATTTTCTACCTTGAGTAACTAGGAGAGTGGAGATCAAGAGAAATAGAGATTACAGGAGAAGTATCAGATTTGATGGGAGCTATTAAGCTAGAGATACCCCAAATAAAAACATGGGTATATAAGATAGGACTGGACTAATCTACACAGAAGGAGCATTGAAGAAGTTAATGACTGGAACTGATTAAGAGAAGAAGAGGATCATACAATGGTGAAAAAACACCTTCCAAGATTATAACCCAGTAGTTTTAGTTGGATCTGTGACTGATGAATTTTGGCTCTTTGTCTCTCAATTAAATTATTAATGTCTTTGGTGGTTGCAGTTACTTTATAGATTCTTTTCTATTGGTAAGTAAAAATAATGTTTTAGAAATCAAGTTTCAATAATCTTAGAAAGTTTTTTTTTTGTTCCCCCCCCCCAAAAAAAATCTCTATATTGAGAGGGCTTAAAGAACATAGAAGTCCAAAATAGCGAAGCATAATTTTAGAAAATAACATAAAACATCAAGAAAGTTGGAAAAAATATAGAATTTCCTGAACACAAAACTACATTTGAATGGAAAGAGCTAGGAATATCATTAAAGCTATATTTAAGATTACTGGATAAGTGATGTTGACAATGTAGACCAATCAACTCCACTAAACATGTATTTTAATATTTTTTCATTGAATTACCCAATTTGACTGAATTGATTGGCTGCCTTGCTATCATTAAAAAAAAACAAACTCAAAGAGATTAAAAAAAAGAAATATAGATAATTAGTCAGGCTTTTAGGATAAAAAATCCAAATTAGGGTTTGAAAAATGATTTGAGAAAAAAATAAAGCAGAGCAGAAAAGCATTTCTGAAAAATTATCAACAACATTATACTTAGTGGAAAAAAGAAAATAGTAATGGATAAGTATGTATTTTGTTATGGACTGAACTGTGATACCCCCAAATTTATGTTGAAGTCCTAACACCATGTCCAACAGCATGTAACTGTTTGGATGGAGGGTCTTTAAAGGGATGATTAAGATTAAATGAGGTCACTGGGGTGGGCCCTAATCCAATATGTCTTGCATCCTTATAAGAGGAGATTGAGACACAGATAGGTACAGTTAGGTGACTATGTGAAGATGACATAAGGAAAAGACAGCCATCTATAAGCCAGGAACAGAGGCCTCAGAGGAAACCAACCCTGCCAACATCTTGATCATGGACTTCTAGCCTACAGAACAATGATAAAATAAACTTCTGTTTAAGCCATCTTTGTTAGGACAACCCTAACAGATTAATATACCTTTTAAGGTTAAAAAAAAAAAGAAGGGTGACCTGAATTAAAGCTTTTTTTTTTTTTTAAACTTGGACAGATTACTGAGTACTCATGGAGAAAAATCTTGTTATACTCATTCATTATGACCTTAACAGGTGGTTTGGAAGACTTGCAGTCTATTTTGATCTTAAATGGCTTAAAATTATATTCTAGAGGAAATGTGTATCTACGTTAGATTACAATGAAATGGAGGCTCTCTGGAAAGAGGACCAACATGGAGTGTGGCCATGAAAATGCATTCTACCTTGGAGGAGAGGTGGTCTGGATAAAGTGGAAGGACTCTAGGAAAAAAAGAAGAAGAAGAAGAAGAAACATACTTATTAAATTTACTACTAATAATGGTGTGGATATTAAAGGGTACAATCAGTATTATTCATGTAAATTCCTTAATAATGTGGACAAATGATAAGAGATTCACAGAGAAGTTCCATTAAGAATTTAAAGTACCTGGGGCAAACCAATAATTACTAGAAGAGAATCCTTGCTCTAAAATCTTCCTTAGTCCATCTGATGGATATTTTAGAAGTGATTATCACGTACTAAAAGATGAAAGTAGTCCTGTATGGGGTGGAGTCACCATAATGAGAGGCAGGAATAGAAATGCAGAAATAAGAAACCATGAGTTCATCTTCTAGTTATGTCTACCACTAGTAAGTAGTCAGACGGTCCTTTTCGTAGCATTAGATTCTGCACTGAAGAACATAGAAGATTTAGAAAGAGCTCAATAGTGAAAATAAAAATAATTAAGAAATAAGATTTATGAGTATAGGTTAAAATAACTATGATTATCCACTAAACAAGAGAGGCCTGGGTTATTTAATAGTGCTTATTTTTTTTTAAAGAATGGTTTAGTCATAACTGATGGTAATCAACTATTCTCCATTTACACAGCAGGGGTCAAAAAAAGAGGAAATGGGCCCCAACTGCAATGTTTGGGATTCAGATTAAATATAGGGGAGAACTAGCTGAGTGGGGTGAATTACTATGGAAGGATATGGAATTTCCTACTTGGGAGATCCTTAAAAAGAGTCTCTCAAGTGTCAAGGCTAATTTAAAAATTAAATGTTGTCTAAAGAGTGGAACTGGAGACTGCTGAATTAGAAGGTGCAGGAGAACAACATGAGCATGAAGAAATCTTCTAATCTTAAAATTTGATAATCTTGAAAATAATACTAGTTATGAAGTAAGATATTAGAAAATCAGTGAGAACTAATATATGTGTTGTGATTTATTCTTATTTTATCTGTCTTCCCCCATTAATCTGGGTAGCAGTTTGAGCATTTGCCAAGCAAGTTATAATTATCTATTGTTGAGATTTAAATCACTTGATTATGCAACAAGTACTTAGAATGACCCTATGGAGAGGTTGGAAAATTTCTGTTTGTGCAACAGTAATAACAACTGATTGCACTCTTTCTAAAGTTTATCAGTTTTTATTCTAAAGTAAGTTTTATATTAAAGTAACCTCTATAATAGATGCTCACTAACTGAACTAGATGCTGTAGACATATAAAAGGGGAATAGGAAAGGTTTTCTAGCCTTTCAGAGTATGTGACCTAAAAGAGGTGATTGGATAAATACATGTGAAAAATTAGTGCACAATAACAGACAGAATTATTGAGTATGTGATAAAGGCTATTTCCGATGGAAGACTTAGATAGTGAGCAGGATTTGTGGAATGAAAATGTCACCGAATAGATCAATTTTAAAGGATAGGTAAGAATTAACAAAGAACAAGGGAAAAGGAAGGACATTTCTGGTAGTGTGAGCAGAGGGATGGAAGTGTGAGTGTATATGCTTGAGTTATACTTTTGATACACTGAAGAGCCTTGCATAATTATAGCCTCTAGGAGAAATTCACAGCTGTTCACATGTCACACAAAGCTTTTAGAATTTGCTGTAACTGAAGTCTGTGACCTTACCTCATTCTATCTTTTTGTTCCCTCTCCCTTTTCATTGTCACAATCCCAAGTGTGTTTGAGTTCAAATTCAACTTCTGCCACTTTATAAATCTATGGCCTTGAATGCTGGTTGCCTCAAATCTATAAAATGATGATAATAATAGAACCTACCTCAAAGGGTTGTGGCAAGGATTAAATTAATAGATGTAAAGTGCTTAGAATAGCACCTGACATGTTGTAAGCATCAATAAAATATTATCTATCATTACTGTTATTGTTAATCCTTTAAGCCTGTTAAGTCCAGGTGTTGTCTCCTCCTGGAAGCCTGTCCTTTCTGAGCAGCCGGTCTGGGCATCATCCCACGTGCTCGTCACCCCTTGTTCTGACCTCGCTCACAGCACATCCTGTTCTGTGCTGTAATCCTAGGCTAACACGTCTGTCTCTTTCTCAACTGTGGGGTCTGGAGGTAGCCCTGCCTTGCTTATTTCTGTATCCCAGAGTCTATGGGCAGTCAATCAATATGTGTTCAATAACTAAGTGAATGAGTGAATAATCAATTGATAGAAAGATATACACCTATGAATTCACACATCATACTTTCCAACTACCTCTACTACACTCACTTAATCCATCTGGTTTAGTTATTAATACTAAAAAGTAATAGTAGTGGGGAAGCCGGGAGGGCTTGCAGGGGTGGTGAACCTTTTGGCGATTGAGTGCCAAAGTTAATGAAATAAGAGTATACTCGCTCGACTCACGTGCCAACCCATCGAGTGAGATAGAGGTATCGATTATTTTTATGTCTATAAGAGGCATAGGATGTTTTTATAACAAAAAACAATAATTCTGCATGTCGAAATAATTGCTCCGCGTGCCACTTTGGGCACGCGTGCCATAGGTTCGCCATCCCCGGCTTAGTGGGTTAAGCGCTCACTTTGAAGCCCAGGGACCGAGGATTGAATCCCTGCCCCGACCCGTGCAGACCCATATGCTGAACTGGGGAGTTCCCCCAGTTCAGTTCTCACTGGGTGAGATCCTGGCCCAGTTCCTGCCCTGTGCAGCCCCGCACCCACCTGTGGAATGAAACGATGTGGAAAAACTGATGATGTGCAACTATGGAGACTATTCTGGGCCCTCCCCCTTCTCTATCTCTGTCTCTGTATCTCTCTTTCTCTCTGTGTCCAAAACAATAAAAATAAATCTTTAAAAAGTAATAGTAGAACCCCCTCCCCTCCAAAATAAATAAATAAATAAATAAATAAATAAAATCAGTGGGGCATGTAATGAAACTGTATGGATCAAAATTTAACAGTGTGTTATAACTGATCTCACTCAAGAAGTCTTTACAAATTTGGTGGGCATTCATATTTCAAAATATAAAGGTTAATACTACCTATATAATATTAATCATACTGTACTTTGGGGATTCATTCATAGTAATCAAGACATGAGATATTTTCATAATCTTATTAGCTACAAAATGTGCTTTCTATTTAAAAAATTTTTCTTTATAAATTCTTAAGACTGTAGACATGGAGGTTATACAGGGATAAGAATTATGAGATGTGATAATTAACTTCCATGGGCCTCAGATTTTCTCCTTTGAGGATTTGAACTAAAAAGTCTCTAAAATATCTTTCCTTCTAAGTCTGCTTCTCTGAGCTCAGTGACTATGATGAAGTTGGGATTACAATGTAGGCTTCCTGAAGCAGACTAGTGGACTTTCCATTAAAACAAGTCATTTTATTCTTTTACATTTTTAAAAATATACTTGTTATACTTGCACATAGAATTATGGCAATGAAGGCTTGTTAATGTCTTAATAAACAGTGAAATGGCAAAACTAGAATGTCTTATCTGAAAATAACAGGTAAAACCCTATAAACATGGTTAATAATACCCAATACTATTTGTTAGTTATTTGTGTGACAATTTGAAGGAACCTAGTGTACATTACTTTTTAAAGCAATGCATTTCATTGTTACATATTTTTCATGTTAGAGATAAAAGATAAAGAATGTATTTATTTTAGATAGAGAATCCAATTTTAGAAAATACATCAATTAAAAAAATCAGATAAGCCTAATGTATTTGCTTTCATCCCAGGGCTGGTTCTTTTTTGAGGAAGGGGCATCTCAAGGCCATAACTGTGTTACTGAAATAGCTAGAGCACCACACGCAGTATTCCAGGCATCTTAACAACCAAGTGGGTTAGCTGCAAGGTGAATCAGGTCAATCCCTAAAAGATCAACAGGCAGGGATGAAATTAGCCATGGCACATTCAGTTTGCTACTTACTCTCATCTATTAATTGGATTGTTTAGTGACTAAACTGACTCACCATTTAGCAATCAGAATTAGTTAACATAGCTAGAGTGACAGTATTACGCTCTGGTTAATTTAGACATGAATAGGGCCCCTGCTACCCTGGTAAAGAGAGGGACAGCCAAAAATAGGCTGATTAAGGAACGAATCTGTTAAAAGTATCAAACTCGAATATTCATATCAGTTCTGCCATCAATACTCCAAGGGAAAAAGAAATTATTCTCACTCTTTTCTACCGTCGTTTGTAAATTTAGCATTATGTATTCTAGAAACCTATAAAACATGCTTTCCCCTCTCCTTACAATAACATCTTGTTATTTTTTGGTTAGGCAATACAGTATATTGCCAGTATTCTGGGGGTATAATATGGCGCCCCAAAACTTCAGAGTTAAATGACCTAGAGTGATGTTCCTCTTCTCTAAAGTAGAAATTAAAACATTACTTTTCTAAGATTGTGGGACAAAAGGACATGATGAACATGGAATAATTGGTGGTAAATTATCAATTACTGTTACTGCTTGTTTGTGAGTGATGATGAAAGATCGTCACCAGAAACTGATAGCCTTTCTTTTTTCCCCATCATCATTTGATGGAAAGTTTTAACTTAACTTTTACTAGGATTTATTATTGCCAGAACTGGAAAATTATGTATTTTGATGAGAGGTAACTTAGAAAATGGGGATACATAGTATTGTTTAGAATCAATATAATTTATTTCTTTGATTGTCAAATTATCAGTGGTATTATTAAAAGGAGAAGTAGCTAATAGGAACCCCAGCTAAATAAAACTGATCCTGAGGCATGTCTCATTATGTGAAATGTAATTTATTTAAAGCTGACATATATTGAGTTACATCTTGTTTGAATCTGTTCACAGACTTCTTCATTGTAAAGTAGAGAGCAGTAGAGAGGTTATACTGAACTGAAAGCCTTCCTCCAGCTCTGGCTTCTACACCTGAGGAGAAATAAAGATCATATATGAAAGGTTCAGAGAAAAGACAAAAATTCCAAGAGGCTGGAAAGTGAAGCCTAGGAGGAAATAATGGAGGTGTAATTATAAAGCCTAGAGTGAAGGCTGGATAATAACAAAATGGAAGTCATAAAGCATTGAAACTAAGCTGTGTAGCTTGGTGGTCATATGAATAGAGAAGGCCAGGCCAGGAAAAAATAAAAATAAAAATGAATATATCCTAATTTGTAAAAAGAAGATAATATCTGCCTCATAGTGCTGCTGAGAGGATAAAATAAGAGGCACAAAAATCACTTAGTAACATGTAGAGTAAATATGATTTTGGGTTTTTAGTATTAGCAACGTATTTCCTCAGTCTTTCCATCTTCCCTCCTTCCCTTGCAATTCCAGGAGCAGGTAGAGAAAGGAGATAGAAAATTGCCTTCTAACTTTTCTTTATAAGATAACCTCTTATCTATAAGAAAAGGGTTAGTGAGAGAGGAATGGATATTGGTCTCTGTTAGGTTTTATTCCAGTTTTATGATTTCATGACAAATAAGCCTTCACCTATTTCTTCTTTGGGGTTACTTAGTGCTTTTTTTCTTTTTTTCAGGGCCCAGGAAAATCACTATCTTCTAAATCTATACTTTGAGACCTTGGAAATGTTCTAAAGAGAAAACTAAAGAAAGAAATTTCAGAGGCATGATTATATTGGTATGGATTGTGCAGTGGGCTCTTTTTACCACCAGCAAATGTCATTCAATGTATATAGACTGTACTAAAAATTAAAACTGATTTTTTGGTGTCAGGTTCACTGGTCTATAAACAGTAAAATTTACCCTTTAAGTGTGCCAGCCTATGAATTTACACAAATCGGTAGAGTTGCACAAGGAAGGAATGGTCAAGAAATTTGTGAAATGAGTGTTATTGGTGAGGTGGAAGTGCTAGTGCACACACTTTGATTGTGTGACTTATTGGTATATGTGCCAAATTTCAGCCTACATGCACCTGTGTTCTTTCAGATATCCCAAAGAAACATGTCAAATGAGAACAAAACACTAAGTGTGGATAAAGTTTAATTTTGTGTCGTCATTAAATTCCTCACAAAACAAGGGAAAACACCTCAAATCATTTTGGAAGTAACAGAGGTTTATGGGGACTAGTACCCAGGAGAATCAATGGTTTACAAGTGGCATAGCCTTGTCAAGCAAGCCAGAGAGTTGATAAAAGACGACCTTCATTCTGGACACTCTGTTGAGGTCACTTCCTCAGACATTGTCCAAAAAGTTAAAAACTTGTAGTGAAAGATGCCAGATTAAATAAAAAACAGTTTGTGGAAATGACTGGAATATCACCTACAACTATTTCGAATATTCTCCATCAGTGTCTAAGGGTGTCAAAACTCAGTGCAAGATGGGTACCAAGATTGCTCATGCCATTTCAAACACAACAGGCTGTCAAGTGTTCTAGGCAGTTTTTGGACCTCTGCCAAGAAAACAAACATGAAGTTTTAAATTAAAGTGTCTGTCCCACTGGAGATGAAACTTGGGCTCATCATTATGAGCCTGAGTCAAAGCAGAAGTCCATGAAAATGACATGCCACCCACTAAAAAGTTCAAGGTGTTGCAATTGGCTGGGAAAATCATGGCTACTGGATTTGGGGATATGGAAGGTATCTTCCTGAGCAATTACAAGTATAA
>PVKE010035918.1:0-16644 GCA_004027555.1 Craseonycteris thonglongyai
TGAATACTTATTAGTAGTCTTAATCTAAGCATACCAAAATTTAACTAAAGATCTTTGAATATTATTCATCTGAAGATCACCAGTAATCCTGGGAAGGTCAATGAGAAGATGAGATGAAGGGAACTGGCTATGTGTAGTACAAATTAAAAAAAAAAAGTCTTTATATTTCAAATTATTACTGGTTCAAATTATTACTAGGTCAGTAATTTCTAATCATCAATACTACTCAATTTTTATTTTCAGAGCAGTAGCTGTCAAAATGTAATATACATAAAAATTACTAAGTATGTTTTGTTTCTTTTTACTAGATTCCTGGATCCTGCCAAAGATTCTGCTTCAATAGATCTAGGAAAGGATCAGAAACAATCTAAAATTAGCAAGCAGCCTGAGTGATTCTAATATAATTGGTCTATGAACAATAATTTGAGTAACACTGCTTTATGGAGAGACCTTTTTTTGGAATTGTCTCTAGTTTTTCTAAAAAAAATTTTCTCCTGAAAGAGCTTTTTTTTTTAACTTATTTATTTATTTTGGGGTTTTCCTCTATACCAAAAATGAATAAGTACCATTAGATTGTGTACTATTTCAACTTTCTTCCCACCAATTTATTTTGCTCTTTGTTCATGTTACAGACAATGGTGATTATGGTAGATTACAGTCTAATATTGATTCATTCTAATGCTAATTTAGAAGAAAACTTAGCAAAACTGTTTAGATAGATGCTTATATTGTATGTATTGGCTATTTAATTAGATTATATTTGTTTATATTAATTACTACTAACATGACAAAATGATTTAATCAGAGATATTAAAGTCGGTTTGAATACTCGAAAGCCTGGAAAAAATTGTGGTTGAATCAGTGAAGACACAACCAGGAAGAAACATAAATCATTCTAAATATTTAAATAAAGAAAATTTAAATTTAAAAATGTGTTATACAGGTGATGAAACTATAAGAAGCCACTCAGAGGGCATTGAGGCAACCCAAAGATTAGCATCAACCAGAGCCAAGGGATTGACCCCCAGAGGAGATATAGCCATAGCCAAAGATGGTGACTGAGGCAGAGACAAAGGGAGAGAGATATCCTGGCTTTGCCCAAGTTCTTATCATCTCATTTTCTGCCAGTCCTTCTTAACCAATGAATGAACTCAGCTGACATGGCAGCCTGAGACATGCAGTATGTACCAGTCAGCCCCATAATGATTCTGAATAGAAGAGCAAGAGTGGGGAATGATTCTTAGAGCTATTACTAGATAAAGTCAGCCATATTAGAATTTTAAGAATTTATTTGAGTGAAAATCAATTCAAGGGGATGTCAGGATAACTCAACTGGTTGAGTGCTTGGCCTTACAACTATGAGGTCTGGGATCAGTCCCAGCCCTGACCCATGCAAAACCATATGCTGTCCAGCAACACAACTGGTAACTGTCAGGATGGCAGCGAGGGTTCTTGCCTCCCTTGCAGGAGTCCCCAGGTTTGGTTCCTGCCCCACGTGGCCCCACATCCACCTGTGTGGAATGAAATTATGTCACAACTAATGACATAACTGTGGAGACTGCTCTGCATCCTCCCCCCTTTTCTCTGTCTCTGTCTCTCTTAACTTCTCTCAAATAATAAAATAAATCTTAAAAAAAAATGGTTCAAATCAGGCAGTAGCAAATGTTCTAACAAAGCTGGGAAAAATCTTTTATAGTGAAAAGGCAAAGGCAGAGTAAGGAAATTAATGACTGATTATAGCTTAAAATGTAATTGTCTGTTTGTGATTGGTTGTCATTAGGTTTCGGTTTTGTAAACTTGAGCTATTTACAAGCTTAGATTTGGGATTGCCACCAAATCAAACTCAACACCACCTCAGTCTAATGATCTTCTTCTTTAATAGAGTAATTGAGCCTGAGTAGGAGAGCCAAGGACCACCACAGAAGTGTGTATTCCCTCAAATTTACTCTGATGATCCCCCCACGTCTATTTTAATGCCAAGAACTTTGTCCCTGATAGTTTTTATAAGCCCCTTTTTTATATTGTACCAAACCCAAACCTTAAACAATGATTTAGTGGAGCATAAGGCCAAGTGGAGGGGCCAGTGGGAGGGGTCATGTAAGCACGCCCCACGTCAGCACAGCAGTTTGAGTCTTTGAGCATATGATGCTAGAGAGCCACAGAAGTTGAAACAGAAAGTGGCTTTTCTCTGCATGTCTCTCCCACTACCAACTTCGTTCCTAGATTACTCTGGGTGCTTTTTCCTGTGGTTTCACATGACAACCCTCTGCATTTGGCCATTTTCAGCTTGACGCATCCTAATGTAGGCAGGAAGGTCTTGTGTCCATTCACTAATGGCTGTCATCACTTCTCATCCCTTACCTCTCTCACTTTCCCCACTTCTTCCTAATGTAATGTGCTTTTTCTTTATTTTTTTTTATTTTTACATGGACTTCTGTTTTTCCTCTGGAGGGACCTTGCTTTACTTGGTAAGCTTTAGGGGTGGCCCATTTTGATTGCACCTTGAATGCAGTTACAAAAGCTTTTCAGCTTTCTGTCTGAAACTCAGCATGACTTAGCTATAAAAAGAAATGCTGTGCACCAGTAAGGGTGGATATAGGACTGAACAGGGGTCAGGAAAAGGGAAGACTGGAGCTGGTGCTAGTGTGACAGTTAATACAGCTCCTAAAGAGTATTACAGCTATTATTTTGTTGTTTTAGCTAAGACTTTAATGTTTTGCTTTCATGGTTTTATAGTCTTCATTTTACCTTAGTGGGTTGTTTGTTTGTTTGTTGGTTGGTTGGTTTTAGTTGGATGGTGTGAGCCAAAGGGCAGGAAGGTTTAGTTGTATTTTTTTACATTACAATGGCCAGGCTTTCAGGTCTTCCCTAGCTTCTGTTTTTCACATGATGTTGAGCAAATTTGAATCCCAAACTGAAGCATGTTGTTACAAAATGGGATCAGCTTTTGTGTAATACAGTGTTAGGCTTGCAATAGCATTCCTTTTTTTCTTTTCTTTTCTTTTTTTTTTCTTTCCTTTTCATAAATATGTCTTTTTTTACAAAGTCTTTCAGATAAGCACCATCCTTTTAAATCTGATAGATCATCATAAAAAAAAACAATACCCTGCTTTTCTGAATACAAGTGCCTTAATGAACTGCTTTTCTACCATGACTTAGTGATTCTGCACTTGTGGGTCATCTTTGTGTGACAACTGACTCCATAGATGGATTCTTTGAGGAAGAGACTGTTTTGAGTTCAAATTCACAGGTTATCTGAACAACAGAGGAAACTGAGATAATCAAGAATCAATTCGCCTGTTTTATGGGAGATAGAAGACTGCTTTATAGTTCGAGGTCATCCCTGAACAAATCAAATGATTGATTGCAAGCTCAGCCCTCTCATTTCTAAAATGTGGCAACAGTGTCTAAAACTCAGGATTTTCTGAAAGGCTTCGTGAGTTCATGTGTGTGAAAGTCCTTAGAAACACTAAAAGCATTATAAAAAGTAAAGGATATTAACGTTCTTATTTCTCATTGCACAAGAAGCCAGCTTTCATCCTGTCCCTTTTCTGTCATGATACAGTGGTTGGCTTATCACTACAAAACTTATCTAATTAGATGGTAGTGGAAGCACCTCTGGTACCAGTGTAATCCAATTACGTTTAACAGGTAAGAGAAATTAGACTGGACATTTAGACTCTAAGTTGGACAGCTTCCTGTTCATGAGCCAGCCTTTCAGAGCTGAAAAGGCTCTTAGTGATGATCTATTCCAATATCTTAATTGCTTCATGAGAAAACCCACTGAAAACCAGGGGAGATTAGCATAGCACTAACCAGAATTGGAGTAGCAGAAATGGTGGGGTGGGGCGCAGAAACTCTGTCCCTTTCTCTGTGTTTGATGACTCCTCCGCTTAATTCTCTTCTCTAATTTTCTGTCTTGCCAGGTGTCACATATTGATAATATTTTTATATACCTTTATATTCTCCAACTCATTCTCTCTAATTCTACTTTCATGGCATACTGGGAAATAAAGGGAAAGAGAGTGAAATTGAGAAAGAAAGAAAAAACTCAGGCAAAGAGAATGAAAAGAAAGATTTACTGGAGATGCTGGAGAAATTTAGGGAGCAATGGAATGCAAAAAGGTGGTCAGGATGGGTGGGCAGAGGAGCAAGTGATTTTTAAAAAGTAGATGGAATGCTAGGGTTTAGAATTGATGTCTTATATTTCTTCATATTCTGCTGTTTTATTTTCTTCCAACTCAACATTTACTCCTATGCTACAGCCACAGTAAAAGGTGGTTCTCTAACCATCTCTCACTGATAGGAACAATCAGTAAGTCTCTGTTAAAGTCTTTGTTTGGCTTATGAATTATTGTATTACTATGCATAGGCATGTCTTCTGTTCTCATGGACTTAACAATCGCCAAGCCATAGAAGCCATGCTAATGTTTTTCTTACAAAAATAATATTAATACTTTGCTCTAATAGAGTATTTTAAATAATTTTTCAAGTCAGTTCATGTCTGCTATCTCATTTTTTCTCACAGTAACTCAGAAATTTGGACACATATTTTTTTTATTCTGTTTTACAGATGAAAAGCTGAGGTCGGTGGATATTAAGTAACTTGCTGGCTATCACACATCAAGTTAATAGTGTGAATCTAAGTAACGCAGAAGTAAAGTCTGATTCCTGAGCCAAATAATCAGGATGTGCTTGAAGAGAATCTAGATATGTTATTTGGACATTTTTGACATTTACCGTTCTTTCTAAAGAACCTTTCATAGTTTTGAAAATATGGCTTTAGAGGCATCTTAAAACCTCTGGAATACGTCATTGGCTAATTACGTGAAAATCATGCAGGCATGTTGGGACAATGAGGCAATACACACACACACACACACGTACACAGTAATTAAACCAAGAAACCAGACCAACAGAAGAAATGAATTCCATTTCTCAAGACAAGTTGGTACTCAGTCAGCCTGGTTGAGATCCAAAAGCTGAGTGAAACCTCCAAGCTGTTCAAAATCACCTTATCTCCCCAAGGTTCTTTGTTTCTTTAGACCATAGACCTATTAAGAAAACCCAAGGAAAGTATGTAGTCATAAGAACTTGCATGACTATTTCATTCAATAGAAGGCATTCGTTGACTTCCTAAAACCTATCTGTAGACGGTGTTTCTCAGTGTGTGTCATTAGGACTACTTTATCCGAATCTGTTAGGATGCTTGCTTATTACAATTCAGATTCCTCATTCTCATCCCAAAACCGTCAAAACAGTCTTTGTGTATGGTGGCTAGGAACTTGCATTTTGTACAACCTCTGCAATTGATTCTTATGCAGTTTAAAGTTTAAGAACCTATGCTTTAAGTATCCATTGAGCTCAGATAAAACCATCTGCCTTAGAAAAATAAATTTTGGCAGTGTGGGGGCGGGGGGTGTCCAACCTTAAACAATGTTGCCATGTCACCCATATTGAACCTGGCATGAACACCGCCTCTAGGAAGGCCAGTGGTTCTTGATTCTTTGTTTTTCTCCACTGAAGATGCCCAAAATAGGAAAGCATCAAACTTAATATGAGCCTCATAAAGCATCTAAGTATGCTTCCCCATTTCCTAGCATCATCTGAAAGAGTGTTCTAAGCTGCTAAATTCTGCTTACAAAATGTTATGGTCCTATTTATGCCAAAACTCCACCCATAAAAACAGAAAATATTACATAATGACTTACCACTGTCCATGACACACACACACTTTTTGCTGTATCCTTCTGGTTTAGAAATATAAAGTCAGTGTGGTTAAAAAAAAAAAATGAATGAGCCAGTCCTTTTTATTCCCATCAAAATGCAGGTACATACTGTTTGTTTATCTCCCTCTGGGACCAAGCTGGGATACAGTTCATGTTGGGGAAAATAATAATAAAGAAGAAAGACCTTAAGTGTTGACTCCACATATTCAGGGCTTGATAAGTCCTTCTGAGTGTAGCACTCCATCATTTTTCTCAGCAGGGTATAATTACTCATAACCGGAAGGTTTCATCTTTGGGCTGCCTCTAATAAAAAGCAGGGGAAAGAAGGTAAATCTTTCATTCACTGGAAGTATAGATGTTTAATTAAGTACCACATATAATTATTTCAATCTCTAGTGTGACAACTGCACAGTCCAGGAATTTGGGGTGGGGGTAGGGAGATCATCTAGCAGATTTATGGGGATTTATAAAGTAGGAATTTCTCAGTAGTGTGTGTGTGTGTGTGTGTGTGTGTGTGTGTGTGTTTCTATTACTGCACTTGAGGCTCATCCTGGTGTCTGGTTTTTGAATCTCACATTGCTTGATATTCATTTATTTATCTTGAGGAACCCCTCTCCGTACGTTCATTTTACTTATTTATTTTTAACTATTTTTATTTTTCAATTACAATGTTATGTTAGTTTCAAGTATACAACATAGTAATTAGTCATGTATATAGCTTACAAAATGTTCACCTCAATAAGTCTACTACCCATCTGATACCGTACATAATTATTACAATATTATTGACTATATTTCCTATTCTGTACTTTGCATTCCTTATGCCAGGAATATTCTTCCTTAGACTGTCACCTAGTCTCTGTACCTTACTTCATTCAGGTTTCCACTATAATCTCCTCATACAATTTTTTACTGACCACACCTTAAGTTTTATTCACTTTTTTTAAGTAACACTTATCATGACCTGAAACTATGTTTACTTATTTATTATTGGTTTCCTCCATGAGAATATAAACTAGGAAATTAGTTGATTGTTTTTCATTACTGCATGTCCAGGACCCTAGAATAAAGATGACGTGTAGTTAGATACTCAGAAATAATTGTTGAATTGATAAATAAAATATATGACTAATCAGTAGACATAAGATGAAGACTGCAATGACTTTGTAGAATTCTGGAAAATTTTTAACTTTACATATAACAGGAGTTGTCTGTTCTACTGTGCCTTCACCATTCCATGTTTATCTTCCTGTCATAGTAGCTTGAGTATATGTGAGTTTTGTCTATTAGACTGGGAGCCTCTTAGGGGAAGGTCAAGCTTGGAATATGGTAGAAGGTCAGTAAATGCATGTAGACTGAAAGGATGAACTCACTATTGTTTTCCAGCAATGGTTAGCAATGAATCTGTAGGTTAGACTAAAGTGGACCTGTGTGCATCTGTCTGGGCCAGTAAGAACCTGACAGCCAATAAAGAGGCTGTATTTTGCTCTATAAACAGGCTGGAGGGAGACTAGAAAATCAGGGGATGGAGTGAATTTTGGCTGCTGTCCATGAGAAGCAGCTAAAATCCATGGGGTCTCAGGGCAAAGAAGAATTAGCCTGAAGACTGAACAGATTTATCACTCCCATGGGAGCCCTAGGAAGCATGAAGATGCCAGGTATTCCTAAATATGTTCTAAGATTTCCTATTAGATCTCTAATAAATTGAGTCTCCTATGATAGTCTTAAAGTTAACTGTTCCTGGGGAATCTGCCAGAAAAAGTCATGAAGCCAACAGGAAACCCTCCTGAGGCAAAGGATTTTCTACATCTGCCTTCCTCCTACATAGCTGGATCACTAAGCGAGACAAAGAACTCCATCAGCAAATGTTCAGCAGAGGGAGGACATGTAGCTAAAATGTTTGACATCAGCAAGGAATTACAACCTTGTAAAGAGCCGATTGTATTTCTTCTGTTGGTATGATTTGCATAGAAAGACACATATAAAGATAACAAAGAGTATGCCTTCTCTAAGTATGTGGGGGGAAAAAAGTCAGGAATGCTGGGATGACTCAGTGGGTTGAGCATTTGCTTTGCAGCCCCTAGGTCCTGGGATTGAGTCTGGTCCCAGCCCGTTCCTGGGTGGACCCATATGATTAACTGGGGTGTGCTTCTCATGCAGGAGGCCCCTTGCTCAGTTCCCGCCCTGCACAGCCCTGTGCCCACCTGTGTGGAATGAAACTATGAAATGATGTATGACTATGGAGACTGCTGTGGGCCCTCCCCCTTCTCTCTGTCTCTCTCTGTCAAAAACAATAAAATAAATCTTAAAAAAAAAAAAAAAGTCCAGGTGTAATGTACCTTCAGTGTAAGTGAGCAGGACTTGAGGGGAAACTGTGTGCTAAAGAAGAATGCTAAATGAGTCAGTGGGAAATTTCATAACTCTGTAACTTACTATGTAATAACTATAGAGGAAGAGATTTTCTCTCAAGAGGGAAATAAGAAGAATACAATGCTTTTATGTTGTGCTGGGTCCTTGAAACTTTCAGAAATGCATTGCTGACATTTTGTGGCAATAGAAAGATTACCACAATTGTGAAAGAAGAGTGTGTGTGTGTTGGGGTGGGGTGGGGGGGTGTGCAGGATAGGGACCAGGCAAAGGAAGAAGAAAAGACTGCTTTTTTCCCTTGGTTCTTAGAGACATTAAGTACCAAAAAGCACTCTCAAAGTTCTGGAATCTAACCTCTTCATTTTACCTCATCTTTCTGGGCCAGAGTTTCCATCTGTAATTTGCCCTAAGCTACAGAGATGGGTATTGGTAGGTGGGGCTTGAATCCAGGAGGTCTTTGATTTCTCTGTAAGCCAGTATACTTCCGCAATACACTTTCCTAAGGTATCAAGCTAAACTAATGTGGTACCCCTCTCATACCAAGTGCAACATGGAGAAAGTACAAAATTGTCCAGGGGGTTGATATATATCTAGAAGATAGGAAGGAGTGTTGCAGACATTTAGAAGAAATACAAAAATCAGAAAGTTAGGGTAAGGGCCTGATGCACCCTCTGTGGTGGCTTTTATTTATCCCAGGAAACCTGATCATGATTAGTTACACCTCCCACCAAAAGGTGACTTTCTTCCCTCCCCCACCAGGAATACTCCCATGGATAGCAGGTCCTCGCTCTTATGCTAACCCAGCTATGTTCAAAGTCACAGGCTATCATGCACTCAGAGGTCTGTCCAGCTGGTACACACCCTGGGGCTTGCATAGTGTTTCCAGACAGAGAGATGGGTCAAATACCAAGAAAGGGAAAGCAGGAGTAGAGTTGGAAACTGAGGCCTTCTGAGAGTAAAGAGAGAGATTATATGGTGTAAGAAGCAAGAGTGTGGAGAAATGGATTGTGGTCCTATAATTTCATTTGATTAATTATGAGTCCTTGAAGCTCGATTTCCTCTTTATAAAATGAGGGGATTTGTGATGGTGCCAATGCAATGTAATTAAATCTATTCAAGACATAATCCTTATCTTGATTAGGTAAATAGGACTTGATTAATTCCACTCTTATTAACTACTGCTTCCCAAAATGTCCTAGAGGTATCTACCCATTCTACCCAGCAATTCATTTTCTTCCAGCAGAAATGAAAAATGCTCTAGTATCCTTCAAGATAAAGATCAAGCCAAGATCCAAGTGCTTTGAAACATAAAACACTTCTACAGATGGTTATGGTTTGCCTTGTAAGTAGGATGGCATTGGTGGGGACAAGATGATGAGGAAAAAAAGGAAGTATAAAGGAAAGGTTTCTTTAAAACATCAAAAAGACTTTCTACATCTTTTCTGCCCTTTCATAAAGACTTCATCTGGCAGCCAGATTTCCTTAATGGGCCGTCTAAAAGGGGCCACCCTGGCCTGACACAGCCAGACACACACACTCCATCTTTACTTTGCTCCTTTGATGCTGTCACACGTCCTTCATTTTCTGCATTTCATTCATTCTTTGCCTTTAAGCTACAAGGATAAAAGTGTCTGGCATTAAAAAAAAGAAAAAATCAGCTTACATTTTTTAAAGGGGCAGACATTTCATGCATTCTTTGATTTTCTTCTCAGTGAAAATCATTTCTTTAAAGGAGAAACTGGAGAGATTTTTCTGCTTCCTTTTCCTCCTTCTCACCCTTCACCCCAAACCTCCCATTTTCAGCATTAAGAAATAGCACTGGGCATAGTTCCGGAAAAGGCTAGAGAAATGACTGTCTCCTAGGAAGCACTTTTACCACTACAGTGAATAAAGAAGCCTGAACATTCATTTACTGCTAAACAATGACAAAGGATAACTAGTATGTTTCAAAGCACTGTGCTATATTCAACATCTGTTAAACATTGTTTGAGATTACTTTTTTAAACTAGGTGGTATTAAAGAGGTAAGGTAACCAGTAGAATATAGTGCTTATAGCCTTTGGAATCTATAGTAAGGGTACATCAGATAAGTCTGAAGCATTGCATATGAAAAGGGGCATAAACACAAATAGAGTAAGAATCCTACAAAGGAAACACTATACAAAAGAATTCCTTTGTATGGAAATACTCACTTAAATAACAAAATAGAGCCATAAGGATACACTTTTTTTTTACTTTCTTTTCAAAATAATAAGCCTGGCCTTAAAATTGGAGGGACACAAAGAATCTGTAAAAAGGACAAGTACCAGTAGTAATACTAAGGGATGAGAGATGGCCAGATAATGGAGTGTCTGACATAGAGGAGAAAAAAAGGAGATGATAAGATTTCCAGATAGGATAAATGACTACATCTACAACAGGTGTTAGAACTCAAATGAAATAGAAAGTCTGGAGATAATTCTTAGACCTGAACAAGGCCTGATGCAGGAGCTATGTGTCACACACACTTCTGGAGGGAGAGAAAAACATTGAAGAAATCTATTATCCAGCTATTAAACTCCAGGAGAGGAAGCTGTGCCAAAATATGGGAACCGAAAAAAATTAAAGGGAAATTGCAAAGTTAAGTAAACCACAATAAACCTGGGAACATTTAAAGTACCTCTTGGGAAATTCAGGAGAAATGTATTCCAAGGATCAAACAGACCAAGGGCTGGTGAAAGTAAAACAAAACTGTCTGAATAACAAACAAGTCAAAGAATCTCGTGTTGTGTGTGTGTGTGTGGTGGGGGGGGGGGGGTTAGAAAGAAAAAAAGCGTCTTTGGGAGAGAGAAAAGAGCAATTAAGAAGAACTGGAAAATCAAAAAGCAACAAACCAGAGCAAGCACTACCCATTCGAGAAATCAACATAGAGTATCTCATGGGAGATACTCAACACTTAATGCTAAAAAAGCCTTTCAGTCAGCTACCTGAGTCTTTGTGAGGAGCTTGTTTGAAGTTGGGTCCTCCTGTCAAAGGACAGAATTCTTTAGGAATCTGAAGCACCGTTTAATGGTCAGTGTATGAGTAGTAGGCTTAGGAGGAAAAAGGAAAAGCTGAGAAGTTGATTGAAATATTCACTCCCATTATTTATAAACTAGGTCAGTAAATCTCTGTACAGTGCTCATATTCCATTTAGAGTAATTAGATAAAATAAGGACAGAATCACCAGCTGTCTTTCTTCAATACCGGGCTTACTTGGTGGTATGCATGTAATGAAAAGAAGACTCAGTAAATGCTTACAAATCCTCCTTTGTTCAGAGAAAAGCACTACAGCTTCAGTAAGAGGTAGTAATTTACGATGAAACTACGAAGACTTCTCTAAATGTACCACATTTTTAAATATTTTTTTAAAGCCTTTGAAAATTGATGTTGAAAAATATTTTGCTCTTTTAATATGGACCAGGATCTTGCTTAAAAATAGAAAATCAAACCTAAAGATAGCCTACAAAAATCGGTTCAATAAAAAATTATACACATTGTACCTTTTGTGAAAAATCCAAAGAGGGAGTAGTTGGTAAAGTCAGCCAAATAGTGCCAACCTTTCCAGGTTGTGAAATGCCAGCTCAATGGGAATAAACTGAAAGAAGCTCTCAACACAAGCTGTGATTGGTCAGTTAAGGGGCCAGTGAAACACAATACAGGCAAATGTAAATCTGGAAGCTGATATTTTTTTCCTACTGATGCCATCTGAATTTGATTTCAATAAGGTTACCTAAATTTGAGTATCATCAGATGGGAATTCAAAATTAAACCCTGCTCTTGTTCATCTGAACTTCTTGTGATAAAATAGAGCTACAGAGAGTACAGAGTAAGTAACTTACTGGTAAATGTCCAAAGGCATGATATAGCCCAGCCTGGAAAGAATCGGACTATTTAGCTAGAACAGAGGAAAGCCAAGAGGAGATCAAATCATGAGGGAAGTGCTTAAGGAGAACAACGCTTGTAAAAAGAGCATGATATACTATCGGGTGCCCCTTGGAAATTTGAAAAAGGTAATTTTGGGGACAAATAAAAAGATGCTCCATTTTGCATGGTAAATTTTAAATGTGCAGACCCTTTTAATGTAGAAGTGGTAGGAGATAAATACTCCTATATGAATAGCATAATAAAGAATGCCTGCATATGCAAGGATGTTAGGCCCAAAATGGGTTTTTAGTGGTAGGGGAAAATGTGAATGTTCAAACTTTAGTATAAGGTTGAAAACCATGTGTTCTCATATTCTATTTTTTGTCGCCTCTGTCAACTGAAAAATATTTTCTATGGGCTCAGGATTTCACTTCTGTTTTGTTTTTGTGGGGCTTGAGTTTTCTAAGGAGTAGGCGAAAGATATCAAAAGGTCAGATGACCAACACTATGAAGCTGCAAATGTAAGGTATTTAAAGGGAATAAGGACTCAATTAACAAATGGGAATATTTTATGTATTTATTCCTGTCCTGGGAAACCCCTTCGGCAAAGCCAACCTTTAAATTATGCTATAATTTACTAAATTAGGCAATAGCTTTTTATTTACAGGAAAGCCAACTAAAACCAAGCCAACTTTTAAGTGTAATAGTGCAATATATGAAGGCTGTCTGGAAAAAATCTAGCCATGAATGCCTCTTTTTTATATTACTTGGCTGGATACTTTCTGGTATTCAGCCTTGTCTATTTGACAGGACAAAGTTAAGTGAACAGATAGGTAGATATTGTAGATCATAAGGTTACATGTTAAAAGTTTCAGGTAACATAGTGAGCTAACAGAAAAGGGGATTTGGGAACCAAAAGTCTATTGATTCGGCTCTACAAGATTATTTTTAGTTTGGTATGTTTGTTGTCCATACTAATCCATACCTCTCTCTCTCTCTCTCTCTCTCTCTCTCTCTCTCTCTCTCTCTCTCTTTCCCTCTCTCTTCTTGCTCGTACCCTATCCTTTACTTCCTCCCTTTCTTCTAACATATAGATTTATATTCAAACTACGTCCAAAGGCTACACATTCACATTTATGTATATACCTTGGCATGTACTTCCAACACATTCCTCAACATCACCCCCTCACAAAAAACAAGAAAAACAACAATAGCAACAACAACTTGACTCTGTTGCTTCAAATTTCATATTTTAAAGGTATCCCAAAATCCCAGTCAGGGTTTTGTTTTTACTTCCTCCTTTTCCTACTTTCCATTTAGTTACCTAGTCATATTGAGTCTCTCAATATTTTCTCAGAAGAAAATATTGTTTCTCTTCTCTATTTTCTTCTGAGATTTGGTGTAATATGGTGATTAAGAGTGCAAGCTCTAGAGTTCCCTGTCTGCCTACCCTTGACTTTCATTTCCTTGTCTCTCCACTTACTGCACCTATGATCTTGAGCGAGTTACTTAACCTCATTGTGCTTCAGTTTTCTCGTCTGTAAACTAGAAATGTAGTAGTAAACCATATCCTGGATTGTGTTCAAGTTTAAATTAGTTGATGCATTCAGTGCATTGTGGTGATGGTGATGATGCATTGATGATGAAGACAATGACTTCAGAGCCTTCTAATCTTTCACAAGACCCTGTCTTCTGATGAGTGTCCCAAATTCCACTGTCCTCTCAAGTTCAGCCTTCATGAGTCTACCAGAGTTGGCATTCTCCAGCATATCTGATATGTTTTTCCTCCTAGGAAAAATTTTATGGCTCTCATTTCTAGTAACATGTTATTTAAGGACTTCTTTCATTGGGATTCAATCAGCCCAGTGTCCTACTGCACTTTCCTTCTGCTCATATGCCCATTTTCCTCCCCACCCCTGTGCCCTAGATTTCAAGCTCTCTTTATTCTTTTTCCTTACTATAATTATTATCAGGGATACTTTTTTTTTCCTCCAGTCTTTATCTATTATAATCTTTCCCTGGTCTTCCTGGTCAGAAATGTTGTCCATTCATTAAAACCTAACTGTGGTACCAAAACTCATACTAAGACCAGCAACTGCCATTTATTAATTGAATCCTAACAGAGTACCAGGAACTCTATCCTATGAGGTAAGCACTGTCATACTCACCATTTTAGAGATAAGGAAACTTACTCTCTACAATGGAAAGTAACTGTGAAATCACCCAGCCAGAAAGCTGGGATGACCCTGTTCTGAGTTTAGAACCCACATTCTCTCACTAGCCCATTATACCAGCCTAACACCTGTGCATGTGTTTATTTCCCCAATAGAAACTCTCCTCTATTCTCCCAAATAAAAATCTCTCCTCAATGAGTATCTTACCTGGACACGTCTTATAATAGCCATGTTGTACCTTCTGTACCATAAGCATCTGAACATGGTGACTTGAATTGATTTGAATTGAATTGACTTTCTCTGCAACCAAAAGGATATATGGTCACACTGGAAAGTGTGGGATGCAACTGTATTGTGTGCCTTCAGTCTCAAATTCAGGGAGGCCCCTTAGAGATGGGATGCACTTATGAGTTCAGGTTTACCTCCAGTGCTTCAATCATTCTGTCCCCAGAGGTCACATATAAATAGCCTCCAACTTCAAAATCCATAATAACTAATAACATGCATCTACTTCAGTCTAAAGTCCAATTCTGAAGTCGTAGTTGGAACTTAGGGAAGATAATGATCAAAATAATTGTTATATTTTATGCAGATGTGAACATTCAGAGACCAATAATTAGACTTCAGATTAATAGTGATAATGGACCAACCCTGTCCCATATTATTTTTCTGTTTATAGATTCTTCTCAATAAACAGACAATAGCCATTATAATGATAAGGTCTAGGCCTTTGCTCTTTGTATAACCCATGTATATAGCACAGTGCCTGGCATATAGAAAAAACTCAAGAAATATATTTTATATTTTATAATTAGGATATATAAAACATATACACTGCCAGGCTGAACTCTTCCTCCCCAAATTCAGATTCCATAGGTCTAATGTGGAGTCAGGATTTCTATTAACAAACAAATAACAATAAAAACCACTTGGGTCTTTAGTACCTTTGATCCTCATTCATTTAAAAATAATATTAGGGGAAGCCAGGATTACTCAGCGGGTTAAGTACTCACTTTGCAGCCCCAGGGTCCAAGGATTGAATCCTGGCCTCGACCTGTGTAGACCCAAGTGCTGAACAGGGCATGGTCCCCAGTTCGGTTCTCATCAGGGCAAGCTTCCCATGTGGAAACCCCCTCAATTCGGCCCCCAGCTGGCAGGGGTGTGCCTCCCATGCAGGAGTCCCCTGCTCAGTTTCTTCCTGCCCTGTGCAATCCCAAGCCCACCTGTTTGGAATGAAACTGTGTCAAAAACTGATGATGTACAACTATGAAGACTGCTCTGAACCCTTCTCCTTTGCTCTGTGTCTGTCTCTCTCTCTCTGTCAAAAACAACAAAATCTTAAAAAAAAGAAAAAGATTTGGAGATAGTAGTAACTCATGGCACTGGCGTTTGGCTACACTATTAGTTACAGAGGTTTCATGAATATTCTTGAAGTTTCCTAATATCTACCAGGTTATTTCCATTGGAAAATTATGTCTAGCTCCTCTAATTTAAAAGAGCTTTCAAATATAACACATTCGGAGCCCACACATATAGAGCAGGCTAGCAATTCTCATTGAAGCAATTCTCACTATTGTGACTCGTGACACACAACATGTTTTACTCATTTTTAATAAAATTTGTATCTTGTTATCTCTACATTTTCTTTCACAATGATTCCTAAATGCAATCATTAGATAGATTGAAACACAATCACCTGAAGGAATTATACACAAATACAGATTTCTGGGTCCCACCCAAGGAGCTTTTCAATCAGAAGGTCTGTGGTAGGATCTGTAAATCTAAATTTTTAAACCTTTTCCTAAAAGATGCAAATGCATAGACAGAAAGGACCTCACAGTTTGGATCACTGTGGCTATGAGGTTGGGAGGCTGGTGTTGGAACAACCGTGGCTGCCTGCCTCAGCATATTGTGATGAGTAGTTAAAATAATTTGTCTTCAAGTTCTTTGTAAAGAGGGCATAAAAATACCAAGTATTTAAAAGTATGCCAGTGTTTTTACTTTGCATTCGTCATACCAACGTCTTTATGCAATATTTGCAAGTGTTTTTAGTACTGTGAATAATGGGTATACATAGGGAACTGAGGTGAATTTGAGATGTTCTAAGTCATTACAGACATAAACTTTCTATGTAGATATGGAATCAAATATTTTTATATAATTGTGCCAGTTCAGAACTCACTATCAGTGTTCTTTTTATCAGCTTTTATATTTGAGGCTGACAACTGGTGAACTATATATTGAATATTACCTTTCATTTTGGGTTGAAAATCTGTCTTTTGCTACCAGCACATGCTGATAAATTTTGCCTCACTTTAATATTTTTGTTGTTGTTGTTACATTAGACGTATCTGAGTAAAACTGGTTCTGTGTAGTCACATGGTATCTCCCCACCATCATTCTTGACCTTGCACACACAGATGCTTACATTTTTTACCCACTGAAAATCAAAATGGAAGCATGTTCAGATGTTTGGTTCAATCTGCTGTT